>JAEANM010010160.1:0-15946 GCA_017656035.1 Myanophis thanlyinensis
GGAAGGAAGGAAGGAAGGAAGGAAAATATAGGGCAATTTTTTTTCAGGATGACTCTAAGAGAAAACCTTTCCCCCAAAAACAGCTAAATGTGGTCACTCAGCAAGAAATGAGCATAATCTTGTTCTCCTTCCCTTTATTTATGGATAGAGGAATGGATGGACAAATGGGTAGTTGAAGATATTAAAGCAGGAGAAATGATAACACATATGCAAGTGGAGTAATATGTAATATGTACAATATGTAATATGTAATATGTAGCAATATGTAATGGAGACAACCAGGTAAATTATCCCAGAAGCTACTATCCTGCTCAACTACAGATTTGCTTCCTTGGCATCCAATCATGTTTTAAATATCACAGCAAACACCACACTCATAATCATATAATAATACACATGGAGCAGTTTAACTTTCTAATTTAGAAGTGAGGCTCTTATTCCATATGGTAAAACCACTCAATTCAACTTGAAAAGGCTATTTATTGATGACGTCTCAAAATAAGTTAGGCATAAAGGTGGACGAGATAGACATTTTATAAAAGCAGTACATTCTTAATGATAATCTGTTGCATTTAACTATCGGCAGATTGTCAGCAATTATTTTGCATTCATTTAGACATCAAACCAGCAAAAATGAGAATCTAGTAACTCAAACAGACATGTTTCTTTGGCAGTAAATCCTACTAAATCTAAAGAGATTTATTCTCAAAGCACAGGACAATTTGAAGTGGAATCGCAGAGCGTGGAGATAATTAAATTATAGATCTTTGGACGTTTCCAGCATCCTATGAGCAATCCTACTTGTATAGGCCATGACTACAATTTATTGCCATCAGTGTTCATTTAAATAAAGTACTTTCCTACTGATCCCAAGAGAGCTTTAAAGCCCATGGAATACTTCATTAATTAAATCTCAGAATATTCAATTTCTGTTGATATATATGGGAATTATGTCTTGATGATGATATCTAAAAAGATTAGACTTACTCCAATCCTTCCAATGACTCAATTATTGAGCTGGGACTTGAATTATGTATTCCAGGTCCAGATCCCAAACAATCTTATTTTCCAATCTGATTCAACCCTGTCCAATGCAGAGGGCTTGATCAAACATACACTGAGATCAAAGATAGATCTGAGATCAATCCATAGCACCTGAAGATATTCCTATCCTCTGCCTCCAAGTTATTAAAACTAACAAATAATCCTTCATCCTAAGGATGCAAAACTCACTGGAGTGTATGACATTGTTATCAATCTCAAAAGATTCTATTTGGATTTTTTTTCCTCCTCTCCTTTCACTCTTTCTACTTTCCATTTCTTTTCGCTTTCATTTCCTTTTGGGTTTGCCATACTAGACATAGCAAGGGGGAGGGAATTAGATAGTTGATTGGGGTGATATCAAAATAACATTCCTTCCCATGAGAAACAAAGATGTTCAGCCATCACCTGTGGAAGCTGGGATGGTGGATGACCCAGTCGAGTAATCGTGGCTGGATTGGACCAGGTTGTGACATGTGACAACTTGGAGGAAGAAATTTTGGTTCTACTTGGGGTGGGGAAAACAAGAGAATACAGATTCGGGTTTTCCCCAGATGTACCAATATGATGTCTTCAATAAAATTAAGCTTTGAGGAATATTATCTGACAATTGTTTCTGAAAACCAAATATTGTCTGGAATGCTAGCTTTCTTGCGGTAGTACAGTGAATCATCAAAAGCAAGCAATTTTTTGGCCTACTTAGGGCATATGGTCATTAAAACCATGCACAATCAAAAAGAAACACAAGGAGGTTGACCTAATCCTGCTGTTACTCGGGAGCATTTCTTTCACATTAATGTGACATGAGTTTGCAAACAGATGGCCGAGGACATTCAGTAGTTGGGATGTGTGCCAGAAGGAAACAAACTGATCATGCATTTTATAAAACATGTTCCAAAGTGGCATGCAATTCCTGGTTTATGAGCATAGAATGATGAAGCAATGTGATCTCCATCTTCCTCTACTATACAAAATACGAAAAAGCAATATTTAACACAACTCTTCGCTATTACAGAAGAATGAAAGTTTCCAAAGCTATTTCCAAAGCTCCAAACAATGACTTGTGTGAGAAGGAATAGCCATAATTTTACTTGCTAATTTCTCCTTATTAATCATTTTTCCCAAAACTGAAATATATAAATACTTTCAAAACTAAATTGCAGGTCTTTCTTGGAGGAGGATAGAAAAAGCCTTAGTCTATTTGGTCACTATTCTCAGGAATAGCTTTAGCTCCTTAACTAACTTCTAGAAAGTTGCCAAAAAGTGGTGTAGCTTCCAAGAAAAAGCTATTCTACAAAACTAGGCAGCATCTCATGGCTTCAGCCACTACCCTCCTTGCTTCTCAAACTACCAACTCTTTCCCTAAGGATATTATATCATATATGTTATGATTGAAAAGGCTGCCTTGCAAACAGCCAGATGCCAAACCCTATATACTGTAGCTGTAATCTATAACTCCCCACCTTTTAGAATGAAACTAGCATTTTGAATTGCATCTGGAAACCTGTTGCAACCAATGCAGAACCCATCACAAATAGATGATATGCTCATGGTGATAAGTGAGTGCATTTTGTATAAGTGCACTTTTCAAGTGGTCTTTGAAGGTATCCCCTTGAGAGAGCATTGCACTAGTCCAGCAATCAAGGCATGATTTATCAGTGTAAGAATAAAAAAAAAAAATCAGCATTAATTTTCTCAAGAACAAGTCTTGCCAAACTAACCCAGCCTCCTTATTTGATGTGGTGATTTCCTTAAATTGTCGGTGGGAATATTGTAGATGGAATACTGCTTGGTTTCAGCAAAGCATCTCACAGAGGATGATAAGCAAACTAGTTAAATGTGAATGGCATAACAGTTGACAAGATCCCTTGAGGGGAGACACAACTGGCTCAAAAATGGTATTTAAAAAGTGTTTTTCATAACTCCTGCCTCTTACTTCTGCAGAGCCTTCTATCTCCACCTGTCAGACTGAAGAAGGGTGAAAGGTCAAGAGCACAGTGTGGTGAATCAGGGAGGTGTCACTCATGTAGAAAGTTTTCATAGTTTGGGACAAAACATAGAACAGTCTTTAAAACTGGTCTAAGATAACTTCCTCTGTTTCTTGCAATGGAAGGTCTATGGAGATTCTCAGTTATCAAGGTCATGGTTGTCCCAAAAGTGCTTTTTTTTCAAGAGGCAACTGGATTTTCTTGTTTTTCTTTTGAAGACATTTCGCTTCTCATCCAAGAAGCTTCTTCAGCTCTGACTGGATGGTGGGGAACAGAAGGATTGATACTCCTTGCAGACATATGGTCATTTGCATTTGTTTAGCATGTCCTTGAAGTCATCTGCAGGTTTATCTGTGTCATCAGGGTCACCTGAGTAGTGCAAAAAGGTGTGGAGCCTTCTTAGAACTGTTGAAAGGACTGGGTTGTAGATTGGAAGTAGAAGATGTTGTATCCCTGCCCCTCTGTTGAGAGAAAAATCACCTTTGGGTTGCAACGGAAGGGTTAAATCTAGGAGACAAGAAAGATGCAAACCTGTTTTCATCCCGACACATGGTTTATCATCTCTGATGTCAGAATGACCCATCAGAGCAGGTAGAATTCCCCTGCTTGGAAAACTTTATTAAAACCATTGCATGTCATCCAAGTGAAAGATTTTCGAAGGGAGAGAAAGCCAATTGACAGCCCATTGCCTGCATTTGGATTATCAGACCATTTTCTCTGGTATCCTAGAGGCCATATGGTAATGTAACTGGGATGCATTTAAATACATTGCCCTCAGTTTCACTTGTGAGAAAAATGACTTCAAAACATTAGTGGCAAAGATATATGTGTAACACCAATGAGAGGTTTTTGTGGGGCATCGGATGGGTTTAATGGTGATGAATGGAGAGAGGGGCAATTTATATCAGGATCACAGCAGGGAAAGAAAGGCTTAACTTCTCCTCCTCCCCCCCCCCCATCTCCCATTATTAAGAAAAAATGTATTTGTGATAGCATCCCATTTAGCCTGACCCTGACAAGTTGAACACCACAAGAGACTGTGAGGATATCATGTCCTTCGCTGAAGATGTGTGATAATCATTTCATTTTATCAGCATGGAAGAGTTTTTGAAAATAATTAAATCTGAGGGGGGGGGGAGGAAGAAAATAACTTTAAAAAAAAAAAATGTACCAACGCTGAGCCTGAAATCCAGCTTTAAGTGAAATCATGGAGAAGAGACGTGATTTCCTCAATTGAAGCAACAAAGGAAGTCAGTAGCTGACAGCAATTGTCTTACTGTTTGGCCAAAGCCTACCAACCTTCAGCTACATACTTCTACTTCTAAACCTCACCACTCAGCTCTGTGGCTGGGGGAAGCAAAAGAAATGACTTCCCTGGGATCAGTCTGAGAATTTTCTAGATTAGAGATTACGCAGATTCCAATACCAGTGGGGGCTGAAGGAGACACCCATGGCACCAAAATTACAGAGCTTCCCTTCTTCGGCTCAGTCTCCCGGCCCCCGCTTGACTTTAAAACAATTTAAAGAACTCTGTTATGCCACAAAGCAAACTACCAACCTCTAGCATGGTCTTTATTTCCAAGAATGTGTGTGGGCTCCATATGTGCCATTGGTACGGTTAGAAAATAAAATTGAAGAGGGGCTGCAGCTTTATGCTTTAATCAGAAATTCACTATAGACTTCTCTTCATCCCCAGAGGTGACAAAAGCTTCCTGGGGAACTAGGAACAGCAGTTCCTAGTTTCCCCTTTAAAAGGACTTTATGTGAATGGGTATTTCATTCATCCTGATAGCCATTTTTTTTGGTGTGTGTACCCATGAAAAGCTTTCCACATTCTAAACACATTCATCCGCTTCAAAACATTGGAGACTGATTTAAGAGTCAATATTTGTGTTTTTGGATCTGGCTCAGACCTGACCACGAGGACTGGAAGGATCTAAAGCTCAGATTTCTGTGTCACCTGTCTTGGCTGAGCTTCTGCGTAAAGGCCCTGACCTGCTCTATCTTTGCTCTTCTTGAGAAGGACAGCTGAAGCCGCACAGGTTGAATGGTCCCTGCAACATCTTGGGAGCTAAGAAGTCTCTTTTTCTGCCCCAGCTAGTTGAACTTTGGACAGGATGCAACTCAAACATATGTAGACTTCAAGTTCCAATGATATGTTCTACATCCGCTAGGCTGGCATCCAATTTGGAATAAATTAGAACATTGAATTTCCAGGTGTTTGGTGGATGCATAAATATCAATTTTGTATTATTAAAGATTGGGATCATGGTAGTATTATGATTTCCCTAAATTTTGCAAGACACAGAATGGAAAATTTGGCCACAGTTAAAGCCAGTTTAAAAAGAAAACCTTGCCTTCCTCTTCTCAGGTTGCGCATTTTGATCTAGGGTAATTCAATTTTGGGTAATTCCTTTGACTCAGATCTGTAATCCATCACCTCAAAGATCCATTAAGAGGTGGTAAAAGGGGGGTGGGGAGGAATGCTTAAGTCACCCATTAAGAATACCATTTGCTGTTTTAAAGTGCCATGCCATGTGAGAAAGAGAGAGAGAGAGAGAGAGATGGAAAAAAAGAAAAGGAATCTGGGATGAGAGACCAAAGCAAGGGAAGCCTCAAAAATGAAAAGAGGTAATAAAGTTTTAGAAAGCTACACATTGAATCAATTTTGAGAAAGACATTTAAAAGCTTAAAATTAAAATCTGATGCTGTGTGTGTCGTTCTAGCTTCAAACATTAGAGTTTCAAATGAGGGTCAGCACTCAATTTAAGGAGGACCAGAAAGCAGATCCAAAAATGGGAATTAGGAGTAGGGTAGGGTAGGGAAGGGAAGGGTAGGGTAGAGTAGGGTAGAGTAGAGTAGAGTAGAGTAGAGTAGAGTAGAGTAGAGTAGAGTAGAGGAGAGTAGAGTAGAGTAGAGTAAAAAGCAACAACCAGAGAAGAGTACAAGGAATAGAACAGTAGGCAACAAGAAGGAATTATGTCATGAGCAAACCAGTCACCTCGCACAGATCAAAATAGTTTCTGAGAAAACCATGGCCTGAAAAAGTCATCTTTGTTTCCCTAAAATCCCAAATTATGTACTGCCCAAAATGAAGGTTGAGATGCCTACCAGAGTATCACCAAGCCCTAAGTAAGTTGCTACTTTGCATGTCCAAAGCTGTTGCTTTCATCCTGGAATGGGGAAGAGCAGAGCCAACCCTTCTTTCCCTGAGAACATCAGACAGCATTAAGTGGCTTGAGAGCTGCCAAAGTAAATATGCCAATATTTATCCATAGACAAACACAATAGACAACCGTCCCCTTCTCTGGGCTCCAGAAGACAGAAATTTAGTTGTTTGTCTTTCTTGTTGCTTTTCCCCCTGCTGATCTTCCCAGTCTCATCAAAGATTGCCAGAAGCAGAAATGTCATCTGGCTCAGAGGCCCAAAAAGCTGGTCACTGAAACGATAGTTCTGGAGCAGGATGAGGGGTGGGTGGGTAGCCAGGGGAAGGAGCTGATTTCTCAAAATGCCCAAACAAGCTGGCTTTGTTCAAATGTAGTAGGATTTCAGGATAAATAAACGAAATGAGCAGGATGCTCACCATAAACTTTGAATTGCTACTCTGGGAACACAAAATAATTTCACGGCAGAAGTGATGTCCTTGAGTTCTATTTGGGCTTTGAGAAGCGAGTACTTCTCACTGAGCCTATAAAATGGCACATCAAATTTCTGAAATGGGTTCATCTGAATACAATGTTGGCTGAGGCATGACGAGTTTATGGTGTCTATTAATGTGTAAGGGAAGGTGGTATGTCATCTGGCCCTCTGGGACAATAACGATAATAGCAACAGCGATGGATTTCTGCAGCACAGGGCCTTTATAGGATAAAGCCATATGAATCAATCAGCAACATATCAAAACCTCATAGACAGGAGCTACCACTGTTGAAATGAAAATTGCCAATCAAAATCATAAAGAGGAGCCCAAAATGGTCTTCTTTTTTGTTGTCAGTGTTCAGTTTGGTCCTTGGTCATAATAAGCTACATTTTTGCACTTGAGAACTTCAGTGTGGATTATATATAGCCTTAACAATGCATCTCACCAAAATTGTGTTGCAGTCTGAAGGTTCCAATGAGCTTGTAATGTTCTCATTGTTGTGTTTCACTCAGATGGTCAGACATAACTTGTATTGGGATGTAAGGCTGAGTAACGTAACTTAAAATGGTCAAACATTCTTTGAGGGGGAAAAAAGTGTTAATACAAGTCTACCAGATATACAGACATTACAGCAAGTTTTGGTCATGTGCACCTGCTGTTGAGAATATTCTTCTCCTTTCTGAAATATGCTAGGGGTACAGGTAGTCCTCATTTAACAACCATTCAAAGTTACAATGGACTCAAAAAAAGTTACTTACAACCCACTCTCAAAGTTGCGACTACAGCACACTCACCCCCATGGTAACTTACTGGTGTTTTGGGCACTTGGCAATCAGCTTCAATATACAACCAGTTGCGACATCCTGTGGTCATGACCTGTGATATTATTTGTTTATTTTTTGCCCATTGGGGAGAATGGATTTGCTTAACAACCACATGGTTCACTTAAGAAGCATGTGAATCATTTCATGACTACTGGGAGTCGCTTTACAACTTTAATAAAAACAGTTGTAACATCAAGTCAAATTTCACAGGCACAATGACTTACGACCAAAATTCCACATCCAACAGTGGTGGTTAAGCAAGGACTACCTGTATTTATTTATTTATTTATTTATTTATTTGCATTTCACATTTGTGAACCATCCATCTTCCTCAAAGAGGAACTTTGTACTTGATAAAAATATCTACCTGTACTCAGATGCTTGACTAATAACATGCTATTATGTCAAGTTGTATAAATTAGAAGACACTGAGAGAAAGATAGTTTCCTAACATTTTTATGAAACTTAAGTGAACTGTTGTAGAGTGAACTAATCAATTTGGATGACAGATTTTCAGAACTTGAGAACAGTAGCAAGTTGTTAGAAGTTGGCTACCTGTCTTATGAATGGAACTTTGCATTCCATTTATCTATTAGTATGATTCCTGCATTGCATTTCAAGATTTTCTTGGTGTTGAATAGCCCCTTGGTATGGCTTCTGAACTTGGAATGGAGAAGCACCCCTTCTTCATTATCCACAGAGTTTGTACCCCATATTCAAGCAGTGTGGTGGCCTAGTGGTGGAGACGCTTACCTCCCACTTGGAAAGTTGAGAGTTCAATCCTAGGTAGTGGCAGATGTTTCTCTCCCATGGTGCAAAGAAAAAAAAATATCTGCTGTGAACTACAGGTGGTGTCAGGAAGGGCATCCGACCAGTAAATGCTCAGCTCCATGCCCCAACTGTATCCCAAATTAAAGGGATTACAGGGTCATAAAAGGGGAGCTTATACAAGATTATATACCTTATTTCTTCTTTCTTTCCCTCTGTCTTTAACTAGCAGAGTTAAAGTCTATCTGAATCAATTTTTAACTAAAATTTTGGCAGAAGATATACTAGATACACAGAAAGAACTAGAGACAATTTGCTGTCACTAGCTACCCCAGATTCTGATTCCAAATAGAATGTTCACACTAGTGAAATCATTGCCATATTATCTCCTTCAGGCATGCTCACATCTCAATGGGCAAACTAATCTAGCCCCTGAGAGCCCCTCCATTTAGTCTTGTGGGCATCATCTTACCAGTTCTACCAAACAGTTGTAAATCCAACAGGCCAGTTTGGCACCACAGTCTCTTTTCATTGTGAATCTGTCGCATTTTGGCTTCTTCCTTCTGGTTTGCACACTGAAATGAAAAAGGCATGGAGAACAACAATATAGTCAATAAGACACAGGTTTCTTATTGACTATATTGTCAATAGTCAACATACAACAGGTTGTATGTATGTATATAGAAATAATCAACATACAACAGGTTGAAATGAGATAACAAGACATAAAGAACAAATCAATTAATGCTAAGAAAAATGTGAGTGGTCTTCCTCATGGGCCATACACCAATCTCAATTTTATTATTAGTTCCTGCCACAAATTTATATCTACAACAACCATGACTTTGAATAACAAGGAATGTTCTTTTGCTTGAAAACAATGGAGAAACCAAAACTGCTTCTCAACCTTTGCCATAGATTATCCCGAGAGACATATTGGTCTACTACAGTTCCTTAGAGAGGAGGGGGTTACAATTTTTTTAAATAATAGATGACAATAATTAAAAGTTGTGCTGACTTTACACACTTTATAGACCAGAGCATAAGAACTAACATATTTTTTTCTCTCCTGTTACAGAAATCATTTGGCCATGAACCATCTTGCTAGTGACTGAAAAGTTTCTTTTGTATGTGCTGTTTAAACAATTACAATAGAGTACTCAGCATTTTGATGATGGTCTATTCTTTATGTGATGCTTCATTTTGCTTTCATTCAAGGGTAAAAGCTTTATGAAACATCTATTTTAAGATACACTCTCCTGAATCTTATTTGCCAAAAGGAAAAAAACTCATTGTGGGCAAAATTCTTTATGCTTCCCCATTAGACTGACTAAATTCAATAAGTGTAAAATTCATGAAAAAAAATATTGTCAATTTTCTATTGCTAAGCCCGTCAATAGACCTAATTTCAACAGATCTGATGTTCAGCCAGGAATGTTTGCAATATAAAAATTAGGGGGGCGGACCCTAAACGTTGTGCTAGCAAAATGTTTATTTCTGTGCGCTTAATATGTCCATAGCATTTCCCCCCCCCCTTGCATTCAAATCAAATCAAATCAAATTTTATTCATCACATGCACAGACATACATAGTATGAAATGCAGTGAAATGTGTATGCGACCACTCGCGAGGTAGTAGGGCAAGGGGATAGTATAGACAGGGAGGGAGAATAAATTAGGGAGTGGTTGAGAGAGGTAGATTAGGAATTTTTTTATAGTCCTGTGTTTGTTGTGGTTTGGTTTACTTTCAATCAAGTCCAGTTCTCAGGGACTGCCTCCAGAAGTCTCTGCAGTTTGTTTGGCAAAGATTTTCAGAAGTGGTTTTCCTTTGCTCCCTTCCTAAGGCTGAGAGAAAGTGATTAGCCCATTAGGACATTCAGCTGGCTTTGTGCTCAAGGCAGGACTAGAACTCACAGTTTCCTGGTTTCTAGGCTGGTGCCTTCGCCACTACACCAAACTGACTCTTATTCATACCATGCACAATTTATTCTATTAACTTCAATGGTGCCTAAAGAATGAAAATCTACACATACAAAACCTTGTACATTCATACAAAAGCCATCATAACTGGAAAAAATTCCCTTCATTTAAATTACAAAGATTTGTTTGTTATTGACAGTTGAATGCTCTAAATATAATGGAACTGATCTGCCTACTTTTCCAATGGCACAATTTTCTTTTTGAATATATCTTTAATGACAATATAAGCTAAATCTGTATGGGTTTGAAATCTATATAAAATAATTGCCCGAACAAATACTGAACAATGCTGACAGAGTATAGGCATATTGTAAATGCATTACTTTTCTCCACATTAAGTTTCTTTGATCCTGTTTCAAACCTCTGAAATATTGGCCGTTGGTGCAGGCCAAATATTGTGTTTCAATCATTTAGTTGTTTCTAACTCTTCATGACCCAATAAATCTCATCTTGCCCTGATTGTTGGTCAGGAACTGCTTTTCTGAGTTTTTTATGTTCTTATATCAGTGAAAGTCTGATCACCTTGCATGTTAATAGTTTGTCTGGATCTCTGCTAGACTTCTCCTCATGTAGCAGATATGCTTTATATTCCATGACTCCAATTTAGCTTTGATTTTCTTACTACTTAAATTTCTTCTTTATTTGCATTAGATTTGCATGGCCTGTCATTTAACAATTATATTCTTTAAAAGAATCAAATGTTCCTGTGAACTTCCTTCCTATAAAAATGCAGGATAAATTAAGGGTTGTTAGACATTTGACTAACTTGGTCCTATACACGGCTGAATAACAAGATTTATGATGGGAATATTAGAAAAACAGGTCACACCCTTTTCCAAAGGAAAAAGAACTAAAAACTTTCTTGCGTTTCAGCAGAGAAGACTAAAGATTAACTCAGTTTCATCTCCAGATATTCTGATACTTGAACCGGGAACCCAAAAATCTCTTGTATGCAATGCAGAACCCATTAGAAGGAATGCAAGCTGCACATGGAACAAACATGTTCCGATTTGTGCTTCTATCCTGGTCTTTCCAAGGTTGAATGCCCATCAGCCTTTCGACAATGCCAAGAAAAATCGCCATCAGTGAGCAGCCTATTTCACTTGGCTTGGGTGAGGCAGAACTAGTTTTAGTTAAGAAGGAGATGCCTACTCTATGCTAGAGAACAAGTGGACATAAAAATTATCATATATATGAAAAGATTTCTTTCAAGTGAATGGTTTAAATATGTACAGAAAGAAGGAAATATACACATGGAATTCCCCAAGATCATCCTAAAACCTATTTGATCTCCACATGATATTTCTTATTATTGACTATTGATTAATCCTTATTGAAAGTCAGCCTGATTAGAGGAAGCAAAACTTATTTTAAAAAATCATGGTTATTATTTTTAAAATATTTTACCAATAACTAAAGGCAGCAAACATATCCAACATACCTCCCACCTCTTATTTTCCCTGTGAGAACCCGGTGAAGTGAAGTGAGGTGAGCTGAGGGAGAGTGACTGGCCCAAGGTTACACAGCTGGCTTTCATGATTAAGGTGGGGCTTGAAATGACGTCTCCCATTTTCTAGCCTCATGCCTTAACTTTTTAACATGCTACATGTTTCTCCCAAATATCTTTGTATATGCATGTCCTTTCTTATCTTTCCACTGAGCCCAATAGTTTAGGCTACAGTTGGACTGATTGCAGCATTCCATATAGGCCTTTATTTGAAAGATGAAGCCTCTCTTGAAGTGGGTGTATCTCCTGGGGAGTTCATGGCCATGTTGTTTTGTGAGTAGCAGTACAAAATGGTTTGCCATTGTCTTCTTTCTAGATGACTTTTCTGACTTCCCCGTCTTCTTGGTGGCTTCTCATCCAGCTACTAGCTTTTCTTGAGATCAGTCAAAGTTGCTAAGTGTTGCTTCTGCTGGCTTTGTATTCCCTAGGTATGTTGTTTCAATCTTTAGATAATCAGAAAAATGACATCTATATAAATTCTGGAATCTTAAAACTCAAGCAGGATTGTTCTTAGATACCAGGCCAACTAAGTAGACCAGACCAGACCAGACCATCAACTCCCTGGGAAGATTAGAACTACTTTTATTGAGAGTGGCTATAATATCAGATTCTTTCCAGTGTGGTTATGCTAAATTTTCTCATTCTTGTATTCCAGTAAATCAAGGATGTATCTACCCGAACAACTTCTGAATATTATCTCCTTTCTCACAACTTAAAAAATGTTTCAGCCTGTTTTGCATAATTAGTGGTTCTTATATATTTCCAGCGAAGTCAGCTTCCTTACATTAACCAACCATTTTCACCTATTATTACTGATGTATCTGTAGACACAAAATGCAAATATTTAGGAAGTGTTTACTCCTCCCACCATAACGTTGCAAAGATCTTTAACAGCTCTGCACATAGTAGCATCAAATGATAAATTTTAAGCCAAATAAAGAAAACATATTTCCATGGATCCAATTATTCAGTTTTAATTAAAAGAGACACAACTGTCAAACACAAGAAGAGATGGATATAAAACAAAATAGAAATGACAGAAATTACTAGAGCTGTTGAGGATGAGCTTCATATTCTGATGTGCATTGAGGTAGTTATTGAGGCATACTTCATTTTAAAAAAAGTTATAGCATTTTTTTTTATATTTAACTAATAAAGTAGTTATGGGGGCTTTAGCTTTAGCCAGAAATTGTACTTTTCAGATATTAGTTGCATAGTCATATTTGACTATATTTCTTTTTTTCTGCAAAGTAACAGTTTACACAAGCACACCACTAGTCAAATGGATGGTATTGAGTCACAAATAATCATAAGTATTGAAATGTTTTGTTATCAATTGTTTCAGGTTTTTGTACCTGTGTTTTATTGATCTAGAGGGAGGGTAAATAAATGATATGAATTGAGTAGATGTGTCATCATTTATCTGAAATGGAAGCAGAAGAATATTGCTAAATTATTTCATCTGCTTGGAGAAAGAAAGGAGAATAACATAAATATGGTGAAAGCTGGAGATTGTAACAAGAATCTGTCTTTCTATTTGCATTCTACTTCATGAATGATCAACTGTTACATTTTTATGCACTGTAGAAACATCGAAATGTAGGTGTTTAGCTTATCTATCTATTTAATCTATCTGTATCTCTCTCTTGCTATTCTATCTATCTATCCATCCATCATCTCTCATCTAATCTTATCTATCTAATCTTATCTATCTAATCTTATCTATCTTATTCCATCAATCCATCTCACCTATCTAAAGTTATCTACTTATCTATCTAAACTATCTATCTATTCCATCAATCCATCTCATCTATCTAAAGTTATCTAATCTATCTAAACTATCTATCTATTCCATCCATCCATCATCTCTCATCTAATCTTATCTAATCTTATCTAATCTTATCTATCTAATCCTATCTATCTATCTATCTATCTAATCTATTCCATCAATCCATCTCATCTATCTAAACTTATCTAACTTATCTATTCCATCGATCCATCATCTCTCATCTATGTAAACTTATCTATGTAAACTTATCTCTCTATCTCCCTCCTTCAGGGTTACCAAGTTACTTATAAAATAACAAGACAGTATAAACATTTGGTCAATGTATAAATAAAAGATATGAAAGCCATACCTGCTTCAGCTCAGCCACAGTAAAACGGTTCATCCGCCGCAGCTTCTTCTTGGACAATTTGGGAGCTTCTGGTTTCTTTTCCTAAAAAAAATTTTTTTAGAGAGAGAGAGAGCTGTCACTTCTTCCAACAATTTTAGGATCCGTCGTGTTATACCCAGTGCAGGTTTCTTCTAGTACATAGCAACTTTTCCCTGTTATCTTATAGGGGAAGTTAATAAGAAGTGCTCGGACAAGTCTCTTTTTTTGCCACCTGTCTCCAATATTTTAAAACTCTGGGATGAACTGCCCCTACAGCTGGAGGTTTCATTTCTGTTTCTAACAACCCGAAAAACCAAGAAACTTCTTTTCTTTGATTGCAGGTTCACACAAAAGGCTAAAGAGGAGGGAAAACAGGGCGTTTCCCATCAGCCTGCCAGACACAAACTCTCACTCTCTCTCTCACATACACACACACAACACATACTCACTAACTCACTCACCTGCTCATCATCAGAGCTGTCATCGCTGTCCTTCCGTTCTTCTTCAAATCCCTTTTTCTTTGGCAGAGCCGAAGCGGCCAACTTATCTGTTTTCTCCAGTTCCTTTTCCTTGTCCTTCTTAACGTCGTCGGTCAGCTGTCATAGAAGGGAGGACAAGAGTTGGAAGGGAATTCTCAGAAGGAGACATTCTTGAAACTAAGAGAGCTGACATGGCTGGACTTTAAACGGGGGTGAAAATCCCAATCTTTGCATCTCTTGCACCCGATCCGGAGTCCCGGATCCGATCCTAACCTTGAACGCTTCGAAGATCCTTTTGAAGAAGATGAAATTGGGGTCGTAGATTTCCGGCTCTTCGGTCACGTACTCGATTTCCACGGGGGCGTCGCTTCCCGACTCTTCCCCGTGTCCCTTGGCAGCCTGGGAAACCGGGGTACTTTTCAAAGGGGCGTTCTGTTTCTTTTTTTTCTTCCGGTTCCGCCGTTTGCGGTTTTTCTGTTCAGGGAATTAGCAGATGGTTAGCTTTCTGGCCTGGCTAAGATGCTGAGCTTGTCGATCAGAAAAGGCGGCAGTTTGGTGGTTCGAATCCCTAGCGCAATATAACGGAGTGAGCTCCCGTCACTTGCTGCCCCAGCTTCTGCCAACCTAGCAGTTCAAAAGCATGTAAGAAAAGGCAAGTAGAAAAATAGGGAGCACCTCGGTGGGAAGGTAAACAGCGCTCCGTGCGCCTTTGGCGTTTGAGTCATGCCGGCCACATGACCACGGAATTGTCATCGGACAGCGCTGGCACTTCGGCTTAGAAACAGAGATGAGCAGCGCCCCCTAGAGTCAGGAACGACTAGTGCGTACGTGCAAGGGGAATCCTTTTAGTTTTCCGGCAAGGGATCTCAGCACTCAGGAAGAGTCTCCCAGCCACAAGGAGAAATTTGGCGTGGGAAATTTCTGTGCATTTCTGCCCCACCAGGAAGCTTCTGCCTGTCCCCAAAAAAAATCATAGGCCATGCCACCCTCCCCTTTTAAGCCAATTATGGTGGCAGAAGCTCCGTGAGTTTGGATAAGGAAGGAGACCAGATCCACTGTTTCCCTCTATTTTTATTGTATTGTTCTATTTATGGGCATATGCACCGAAGACAAATTCCTTGTGTGTCCAATCATACTTGGCCAATAAAGAATTTTATTCTATTCTATTCTATTTCATTCCTATTCTATTTCTATTCTATTTCTATTCTTTCATATTCTATTCTATTCTATTCCATTCCTATTCTATTTCTATTCTATTTTCATATTCTATTCTATTCCATTCCTATTCTATTTCTATTCTATTTTCATATTCCTATTCTATTCCATTCCTATTCTATTTCTATTCTATTTTCATATTCTATTCCATTCCTATTCTATTTTCATATTCTATTCCATTCTATTCTATTGTTTCTATTCTATTTTCATAATTCTATTCTATTCTATTCCATTCCTATTCTATTTCTATTCTATTCTATTCTATTCCATTCCTATTCTATTTTCATATTCCTATTCTATTCCATTCCTATTCTATTTCTATTCTATTTTCATATTCTATTCCATTCCT
>JAEANM010010161.1:0-15945 GCA_017656035.1 Myanophis thanlyinensis
CCACTCTCTCTACTGGGCTACCATTGATGACCGGGATCTGATAATTTCTTTCTTGTTTTGCACTGAAGTCCACCACCCCTGAACTGCAAATATTCTTCTTTATTAGAAACAGAATGACAAAGTTGGAAGTGGTCTTTTAGTCCAACTCTCTATTCAAGCCAGAGACCTTATATCATTTCTGACAAGTGGTTGTACAATCTCTTCTTAAAAACCTCCAATGATGGAGCACCCATAACTTCTGAAGATTAATTTCCAATTACAGTTCTCACTGTAAAGTTTCCCTTTATTTCTAGGTTTGTTCTCTCCTTGATTATTTTCTATCCTTTGCTTCTTATTCTGCCTTCAGATGCTTCGGAGAATGGAGCATCTGTTTTGAATCAATGGTTCTTCTACCCTTGCTGCTGTTTTGTGTGTGTTTGTGCTGCATTTCACGGAGACCTCATGGTGTGGAGAACCTTCAGATAGTAATAGATCTTTATTCAGCTTTGTTCTGTGCTCTGAACACACCATCCCTGAGTCTCATTCTTTCAGTGACTGAGCTAATGCAGGGCAGAAGGCACTGGCTGGCTATGAACCTTATGAATACTTTTTAGCAAGCTGATGACTCAAAAAGTTGTTTCAAAATTGGAGATGGCTTCCATTCCATCCATCAGACATTTGAATGTAAATATTAACACACACCCAGGCTTCTCAGGAACTTGCCAGATTCATTCTCATCTGTTGTCCACACCAACTCCCTAATCCTCACTTAGAGCCTCTTGATCCTAAGCTACCAGTCTGCATATTTTGATAAATTTGATTTAAGAGCAATCCAGTCTGAATTATCATCAGCCTATGTGGCAAGAATACTGCAAGGTTTCTTGATCTAAGTCAGATTGCTGTGGGGAGAAACAGCCGTTCCCCCCTCCTTTTCCCCGCGGCTCACACAGAGGGTGAACTCCAGGGCAGTGGCATGCGCATACATTCCTCCAGATGTTCATTATCGAAAGTGAGCAGTTCAGCCTCCCACTATACTGCCAAGATGAAGAAGATACTCTTGCTGGAAATGAGCAGATTCAGGTAGATCACTCAGATGACTTTCTGGCAGATTACCAGAACGACTTAATGTGAGATCATTTTTTTGCTGAGCAGACCAGGGCTGCCAATGACACTCAGGAACATCTGTCTAATGATATGTCTCAGTAACCAATAGTAGCCAGCATGATTTTACTTGGAATAATTTGCAAAGTAAGCTAAATTGCAGTGCCTTTATGAATTCATATCAGATATTCTGACCTCGTGAGAATGTAGGTCTGAACATTAACTTCCATAATTCCATCATGTTTCTTTATAGTTCAAATACCGGTAAGTTCTTGCAGCAGATGGAGTTTGAAAGCTTTCAACTTAAAGATAACTAGAAATGCAGATGAAGATCCTGCCCTTTAGATGAGAGACATAATGAAATGATGGCTCGATTGCAAGAAAACTTATCAATCATGCTAGTTGAGAAATGGTGGGAATTGAAGTCCACACATTTTCAAGCTACCAATGTTAAGAAATACTTGGTAGTTCTTGACATATGACTGTAATGGAGCCTGCTCATTACAATTGTAACTCAATTTTAAGATCTTTTTGTGGTAGCCAGTAAGTATTAAATAAATTTATATGAATGTGATTTTACCAGAAATTGGAAGTGCCCTAAGTTGACTACAAAGTGATAGGGAAGTGCTTTCATATGACTACAGAGGGAGCCCAATCATCAAATCTAAGCCAGCCCTTTTTTCACATCAGTCATAACTTCAAATGGTTGCTAAGTGACTGGTCATAAGTGGAGATCTAGTTGTAAAGAATCTGGCACATGATCACAGAAGCTAAGGGAGCAGAACAGTGGAAGTTTTTCATATTCCTTTGAGCCATGTTTCTTGAACTAAGGACTTCAAAGGACCTCAAAGCAGTTTATTCTGATGATTGAGACACCAGGCTGGAAAGCTGGAGATTGTGAGTTCAAGTCCCATTTTAGCCGTGAAAGTCAGCTGTGGGAGACTTTAGGCCAATCACCAAGAGATTTTGAGTTCTAATCCTGCTTTAGCCATGAAAGTCAGCTGAGTGATCTTGGGCCAATCACACTCTTTTAGCCCAATGCATCTCACAGTATTGTTGTGAGGAAAATAGGAAGGTATGTTGAATTTGTTCACAGCCTTGATATATTTGTAAGTATAATAAAGGTGAGATACAGATAACAAGAAAAAAAAGCTTCCCTTCTGTTTCATACAACAACATACATCATGTGTTGGGATAATAACATCAGGGGATTTTATTAGTAAGGATTTGTTTTTCCTTAACATCTTACATGGAACCAGCAGGAATTAATTCAGGCTGCAGATGTAATTGCATTAACTCTGGATAGATCTGTGGAAGTTCATGCTCCTCTGCTTTATGCATAGCATGTAGCTGATATTCTGCAGTATCTACTCTCTTCTGCTGGATTTCCAGATGGCTCACAGCAGCCATTGAGATTAAAAGCCCAAGTGTCCTCCCTACAAGAGAGGAAGAGTTGCCAATCCTTACAACCAGCTGTTATCTTCCAGTTGTCCTTCAGATGTTGCCCAAGCTAGATGAAAAATTATGACAGCTGCAGTCTAATGTATTTGGAGAAGTTGGGGAAGATACCTAAGTGGGCAGTAGAGAGGGCATGCATAAGAGCACTAATGTGCCTATCGTCCCTGACATTGCATTTTTTATTCTTGTATTTGTGTTTTCATTATGGTTTGACAAATTCTAATAAAAATAAACAAATAAGATTGGTTTGCCACTTTTATAATTAATAAAAGAATCCCATCTTACATATGTGAAAGGGTTTGGATCAGATGAGCATTCTCCAAGATCCTTTCAAGGAAAGCAACATCAACTTCACTTATTTTTATCTACACCAAGCCATGGATTGTAGCAAAGTGCACAAAACAGTGACAGGAATCCCATGCATGCTACTTGCATTGTGAAAAATGTGTTAAATATGAAGGATTCAAATGCATGTTGCTATTTCCAAATCTCTTTCTCTGTCTAGGATTTATCTGTTCAGCATACACCATCTAATAATATTGACTGACATGCTGTGATCTTTTCTGTAGAGTTCTATAAACACCACCATATTTGGTAGCAAAGAATGATGGCAGATTTAGCACCTTATATGTTTGAATGGATGGAAGAATTTATGCACTCCAATGACAGCACTTGAAGCCCTGAATGAAACCAGATAGAGGATGAGTTACTATTTCTGCACTATCTGAAAGATTATATTTTCTCCACATCAGACTTAGACCATAAGTACAGATCTCTCTCTCTCTCTCTCCCCTCCTCCCCTTTGTGAAAATGGAGCATCAGAATTCACCAGATAATTTTTTCTGTTTCTTTAGAGCTGGGCTGATTGATTACAGAAATTTGAACTTCAGTGGTGACAGGGATCAAGACTGAGGAAACGGTGATGCCGTTTGACTGGAAGGGACTTGAATTTCACTGCATGTCCCCATTGTTTGAGAAGGGAGGGGGCACAAATCCACTGGAAATGGACATTCCCTCTCCTCCTTTCCCCGCCCCCTCACCTGACAGTTTTGCCTGCAATTTTGGCAAAAGAACCTGGAAACTTCTAAGTTTCTATCCTGAGGTCTCTAGCTGAGAATTTTTCTGACCTTTTCTATATCTGATCCTTTTTCCGAGGAGGAGGAAGAAAGGGCAATGCGTGAGGGGATCCAAACATAGCAATAATCCTGCTCCATGGAAAATGCTGCTTTAAAAACAAACTAAAAACTGTGTTAGAGTTTTTTGCCGATGCATCAGAAGAAAGAGACCCTCCCTAGCTACAGCAAGGCACTGGCAGGGAAATTTAGACCCTTTGGCCGGCATGCCTAGAATTATTGTCTTCTGCCCTCCTTTGAGATGCTGTCTTGGGCTAGATCCAGGAAGCATAAACCAAGACTCCAGCTGTGCCTTGTACAAGCCAAGCACTCCCTGACTCCAGCGGAGAAGCTTTACCCCCTTCGGCATTCTCTGGCACCTCACACACATGCCTTCTGATAGATGGGTTGGCTCATCCAGAGGAAGCGCATGGTACAAGAAAGGAGAAAATCAGACAGTGAGGTCAGCACTCAGCCACTCTCTCCCTTGTCAGGGAATCAGGCAGAAATGGTGGAATCCTTCCTTCCTCTGTTTCATCCAGGAGGGAACACTAATATCCAGCCAGATAAATGCAGAAAGCCTACAGGGCAGTGTCTGGAAGTTGAGTCATGACAACTGGACTTATTTTCTTGTTGATTTGAGACAGTTTGCTGCCCATCCCAGCAGCTTCTTCAGTCTGAAGAAGTTGGTTAGGGCAGGGGTGGGCAACTATGGCTGTGTTATGACTTGTGGATTTCAAATTCCAGAATCCCTGGGCAAGGCAACCTAAATCAAATGGAGGAAACATTATGAGCTGTTAAGTGTAAGGAACCCTTACACTTCAAAATGTTTCCTCCATTTGATTTAGGTTGCCTTGCCCAGGAATTCTGGGATTTGAAGTCCACAAGTCGTAAAAGAGCCACAATTGCCCACCCCTGCACTAGGCTATCCCACCTCCTTTACATGAACAATCTGAAACTGTATGGAAAAACATCATTTGAAATAGAATTGCTGCTCAACATAATTCGTATGTACAGTCAAAACAATTGTGATGGAATTTGGAATGCACAAATATGCCACCCACACCACCAATAGGAGAAAAATAGTGAAAATTTAAGGAATCAATGCCTTATGGAAATAACAACATGAGTCTGGAGAAGATTACCACAAATAACTGGGCATCCTTCAAGCTTGCTGAATCAAGAAGAAGGCTAGAAGCGAAGAACTTCTTAAAATCCAAACTAGGTGGGAAAATAATATCAAGATAATTAACACATAAGCAATTCCAGCCATTATATACACAGTTGGAATAGAAGACTGGACTCAAGCAGAATAAAAAGACCTGGCTAGGAAGACCACAACATAATAAAAATGAATCAGGTACTTCATCCACATATTGACAACTGAAGAAGAAAAAAGGCCATTTGAAGTATATCTAAAGGACAATGAAGAAGACTCCCTGAAGATAGTGCACCATGAAGGTGCACTGGGTACTGCAGAGACCAAACTGGTCTACAAGAAAAGAGACATGGCAAGACAAAATATTACATGGCCGGTATGTAACAAAAAAGAAAATTCAGAGCAGATACCAATAAGACCAAGCAAGGGCTCAAAGAAGGAAAGTTGAAGAAAGAGACAGTGGGACTAATTCTGCCTTCATAAGAACAAGAACAAATGAAAAGCCAGAATTGAGAAGCCACAGATGGCAAGTTCTGTCTCTGCAAAGATGAAGAAACAATGGATCGTTGGTTAGCTACAGCAACAGACCGACTACAAACAACGGCACGGCAAAGTAGCAACAATGGAAGGTCTGCAATAAATGCCATTTGTCTGCAAATAAGAACTGGTGGGACCATGAAATAGAGAAAGCCATAAAAAAATGAAGATGCTAAAGTGCTGCGGGACTTCAGAATTCCAGTCAATAGGCACCTACTAGACTTAATAATTGTCAATAAGAAAGGCAAAAAAGTCTGGATAGTGGCTGTTGCAGTGTCTAGAGAAAAGAAAGAACTAGTACCTTGTAGAAGAGAAGAAAAAGAACTGAAGAAAATCATAAAATACAAGAATATTCTGTGAATAGAAGTAAAATAATTGTGGTAAAAGAAAGCGATAATAGTATCAATAGTAATAGATGCCTTGGGGTGCTATCCAAAAATATCTGGCACACCACTTGAACACAATCTGCATTGACCATATCATCATCAGTCAACTGCAAAAGGCAGCTTTACCTGGAACAGCTTACATCCTGCAATAATACCTTTAATATTATTAATCAACAGCATCTGCCTATCCAGGTGCTTGAAAAGGTGGATAAAAATGCCAAATCCAATCTAAATATCTTGCTGACTATGCCACCAGCTACTGTATAATTACCTGAAGTTAATATGATAATGCAGGAATGTTCCTCTTTAAAGCTTTGCGCATGGGATTCTGCTGGAACATTAAGTCCCTATGATTTTTATAAATCGGTGTTTAAGACTCAGAGCCTTATGGAAACCCATCGATAAATAATTGTTTACTCAACAAACCATGGTTCAGCACTCAATAGCTCAGCAAAATTTGTGAACCAAATAGATTGCTGGGATCTTCTTTCACTAACTTCAAAGTTTTCATCAGTTTTTGGAAACTAAGATCACCTCTTTTTTTCAAATTTTTATATTGAAGTTATGGGGCCATGATGGCTCAGCTGGAAAGCTGACGATATATGTTCAAGACCTTAGCACTGTACAATGGGGTGAATTCCCGTTACTTGCTCCAGCTCCTGCCCACCTAGCAGTTTGAATGCATGCAACTGTGAGTACATAAACAGGTACCAGTTCAGTGGGAATGTATCTATGTTTGGCACACGTTGGCATAAAGTCATGCTGACCACAGACAAGTATCTTCAGACCATGCTGGCTCACTGGACTAACAAATGGAGGTGAGCATTGCCCCCAAAAGTCAGACAGGACTGCACAGGGAAAACCTTTACCTTTACCCATCCCAAAGATGGGTAAAGCTACCCCAAATGTGAGTAGATAAACAGGTACCACGTTGGTGGGAAGGTAGTGGTGTTCCTTATGCCTCAGCCTACAGTCATGCTGGCCACATGTCCAAGGAAACATCTCCAGACAATACTGGCTCCCTTGATTAAGAAACAGTGATGAACACCACCTCATAGAGTCAGACATGACTGGAGAGGGGAAACCTTCAGCTTTATATGGAGGGTTAGGCACACAAAATCCTTCTGAGCTCAGCTTGTTTCTAGGAGCTAATTATATTATCAGCAAGAGGGCTGAGAGTGAAGTGTGTTGGTAAGGCATGATGCCTGATGGATCCTGGATTCTGGACCTTTTACCAGTGTATCCTTCCAAGTCAAGTCAAGTCATCGGATGTTAATGAAAGAGAGATTTCCTTATGGTCCAACTTTCACAGCCATACATTGCAACTGGGAAAACAACAGCCTTGACTATGGTGGTCAAGATTACATCATCTTAATTCTTTCTTCAGGTACCTGCTTCTTTTCAAGCCCAAAGGAATGGTACATTCACTACAAATAATTAATATTCAAGTTAATTGACTGAACCCCATAATTCATGGAGGTGTTTTGAGATGGCAAAGAAAGAGATGCCTTGTTTGGACAGCTTGCTAAGATGCTTGGCCAAGCAGGTTTCCAGACTATTCAGACCAAAGAGTTTGGAGTGGCTTCTGGACTGCCTCTATTACTCTAGGACCATGATGACGAACCTATGGCACACAGAGCCATCTTGCTGGGCACACAAGCTGTCAGCCAACTTACCTCCAGCTGAGCATGCACATGCAATTGTGCATGCACGCATGCACAATTGCAGAGGCCCAGCTGGTCTTTGGGCCACCGCTAGCATGCGCACAATTGCAGCAGGAACTCCAGCTGGTCTTCAGAGCTCTCCTGCGCATGCATGTGTGATTGCTCATGAGTGCCTGTGAGCAGTGTGTGTGCATTGCATGTGTAAAAGCTGCATGCATGCGCAGATGATGCAGTTGCATAAGCAGCACATGTTGAGGAGCCACACACAAGTGTGGATGTGCATGTGCAAAGCGCGTACTTTTTGGCACTCGGTGAGTAAAAGGTTCGCCACCACTGCTGTAGGAAAATATGCAGGAAGAAGGGCAGAAATATCCATATTGATGGGAGGAGCAAACAAGTCAAAATTGCAATCATGAGCACCCAATTGAAGCCTTGCCTTCTTTTATAGGTAGTCCTCGTCTTATAGCAATATCACTTAAAATTATATGCTGCTTCACAGTGCGTTACAGCCCTCTTAAAGCAGTTTTACAGCATCAGCATGCTTCCCCCAACAATCTGGGCCCTCATTTTAGCGACCTTGAAAGGATGGAAAGCTGAGACCTTGAACCAGCAAGAATCGAACTGCTGGCAATTGGCAAAATTAGCCTGCAATACGGCATTCTAACCACTATGCCACCATGGCTCTTATGACCATAATTGAGTCCAACCTTTCACCTCTAGTGAAAGAATAGTTCAATTCAAGGCAGTAAGCATATCTAATACCCCTGCCTCTATTTCCTATTTATATACACATACACTTGTACATACAAATAATATGAGGAAAACATAGAGGAAAGATGAAAAGCATCAAGTGAATAAACAGCTATTTACAAATGTGATAAAGTTACATTTTCCCATGTATAATTGAGGCTAAACTGAACATATCGTATGCTGTGTCATTCAAAAACCTAAATTATATTTTTAATAGTAGTTTTTTAAAGTTTCAGCAAGTTTAATAATTTTAGATTGGTTTTTTAAATTTTGTTATGCATTTTGTCTTTTTATCTGCTGTAAACCGCCCCGAGTCCTTGGGGAGATGGGGCGGTATATAAATATGATAAATAAAATAAAGTAATGAATAAACATTATAGGAAGTACAGATATCAGAAGTGACAATGTGCACAATATGAATAATAAAAGGAAATTGTGAACTTCAATAAATTCTTTTTTAGAGGAAAAGTGACTGAATAAAAAACAAAAGGAAGAAAAGAATTATTTATATGGATATGTAGCAGTTTTAAAGACAGGCATTATACTGCCTCGGTTGTATCAGAGAGATATTAAAAGGATGCTGTAAGTCCCAAATAAGGAAAAGCACTTACAGAAAAAAATGTCAGATTCAGAAATAGCAATATTGAGACTGCATTTCTTTAAGATGGACTCCACATTTCATGCATTAACTATGGAGGAGAAATAAAAGCACTTGACTGGAGAGTGGGTGTTTATTATGGTGATTAGAGATGTCTTACATAAAAATATTTAGTGAAAATAAATTAATTTCAATTCCTAAGTTAAGGATCAGCCATATTTGGCATCTTATATTCTGCAAACTCGGACAGATATCTAGGCAAAAGAATGGTTGAAGACAAGTAAAAAAAATGAAGAAATTTTAAGATGATTGCTTTAAAAAAACAATGGAGCAGCTCACAATAAAAATAAATTGGGCAAATTGCTGAGGAAGGCAATTCATCAATCAGGAATGGAGAACAGAGAGTGCAAAGGAAATGAAGAGTATTAATCAGTTGGTTCATTTGGACAATACTCATGGAGGAAAAGTAACAGGAGGTCTAGAGAGCAGTTTGGTCTAGGCCTGGGGACTGGATCCGGCCCGTGGGATGCTACCATGGAAACAGCAAAGAAACGGTGCCTCTGCCAGCAAAAATGGAGCTCAGGAGGGCTGCCTGTGGCCCTCCCAAGCTCAATTTTTGCTGGCAGAGGGTTGCAGGAGTCTGTCGCAGTCAAAAATGGAGCTCGGGAGTCCATTTCTGTTGGCGGAGTGACCGGGCCACCAAAGGCACTCCTAACCTGAGTGACATCGAACTGGCCACACCCACCCTAGCCCTCCAACATCAAACACAACTGTGATGTGGCTCTCTATGAAATCGAGTTTGACACACCTAGTCTAGTGGTTAAGGCATTCAGCTAAAGTCCAGGAGACTGGGATTTCTACTCTGATTTAGGCATGAAAGCTGGCTGGGTGACTTTGGGTCAGCCATCCAGGAGATGATATGTTTTAGTTCTGCCTTAGACCAGCTGACGAGATGACTTTGGGCTAATCACCAGGAGACCATGAATTCCAATCCTACCTTAGGCATGAAAGCTGGCTAGGCAACTTTATGTCAATCACTAGGAGACAATCAGTTCTAGTCTCACCTTAGGCATGGAAGCTAGCTGGAGGACTTCAGGCCAATCATCTGGAGATGGTGAATTCTTTTTCCACCTTTGGTATGAAAATTTGCTGGGTGACTTTGGGTCAGTCAGTAGGAGACAGTGTTCAAATCCTGTTTTACGTACGAATGCTGGCTGAGTAACTTTGGACCAATTTTCCACTTCTGGACCAATTCTGAGTATTTGGCCTTCCCAGACAGGAAAATATATCAGCATCTTCTACTTTAGACTGAACTTGTGAATCTTAGTTTGTTCTATGGTTGGATATGTTCATAAGATACCTGTACTGGTAGCCTTCACACCAATAATGCAAGAAATAAATATATATATGATACCATTGGGTGGAGAATACAGATAGTTCTCACTTAATGACTGGCTGTCTTATGAGCGTTTGAAGTTGCAAGGCCACAGAATGGATGGTTTATATCGGGGTGGGCAATTATGGCTCCTTCATGACTCGTGGACTTCAACTCCCAGAATTCCTGAGCCAGCCATGTTGGCTCAGGAATTCTGGGAGTTGAAGTCCGCGAGTCATAAAGAAGCCATAATTGCCCATCCCTGGCTTATACCACATAAAGCCATCATAAATAGCCATTGTAAATTATCATGCCCTCCCCAAATACACGCACAAATACCAGTCACATGATCGCACATCGGAAGGGTTAACTTTATGATTCATCATGGCAGCCCAAAGTCACATAACCATGGTTCATGATTTTTTTGCGAGTTTCCAACATTACAACCATTGTGAAAAAGCTGGGAAATTACTTCCAGTCTTATGGGTGTCTCAATTTATGACCATAACAATTTACAACTGTAAGTCCAGGTGCAATTATAGTTGTAAGTTGAGATCTGTCCGTACCATTATGTACTTATGATGGATGCAAATTTGAACATTGCAACAGTTGGACAATGAACTCACCATTCTGCCTGGAGTCACTTGATAATGAGATGGATGGTATATAAATTTAATAAATAAATTTAAATGTTCTGCTTTCTCCAATGGCAGATATCCATGCTGGGCCTGTTTTGAATCTGTTTCAGAAGAAGACCTTTGGATCACAAATAAGCCCATTGTACATGTTTCCTTAACTTAATGATTCCTAACCACAAAGCAATACGTCTCACCTTGCATACCACCTGTAAAACTTTGTAAAACTTTACATACCACCTGTAAAACTTTGTTAGCAGCTAAATGTGTAAATCAACCTCTTTGCTGAGTAATACCATCAATGTAATTATGTATAAAGGATGATTGATGTCAGTCTTTTAAGTTAAGCTTGATCAAGAAATAGACACTGCTGGGATTCCAAGACTGCAACTCTATAGTTAGTTGAGGAATTCTGGGAATTAAAGTCCACCTATCTCAAAGATGCCAGGGTTTAGAAACACTGGCCAATCTAGAATGCCAATTTTTTTAGAAGACATTATGAGGGACTACATCAGAAATTTGTCTTTTGGTGCCAGGTGTTTAATGTATATGGTTTTAATATATTTATGTATTGTGCTGCTTTATTATTGATATTGCTTCAATTGCTTATTGAGAGCTGCCCAGACTTCGATATAAGATGGGCACCTATATAAATGTTTTAAATAAGTAAAATAAACAATTATGTTTCCCATCACATCCTACCTCTGTTGCTAACGTCCTATTTAGATTGTTCTGGTGCTTTTCTCAGGCATCTCTTGCCTAGGGATTTTTTTTAAAGAAATAAAATAAAATAAAAGGAATAGTATAGGCATTAAAGTTGGTCTTTTGAAGCCTTTGTTAATATTCAGATCTTTTATCAGCGGGTACAGAAAATGTTGTGTTCTAATCTTGCTGTATCTGAGGTGCATGGAGACATAACAAAAAGGCTTGCTGCCTTAACTGTCATTTTAAAAGGTTTCCTTTATCGATTTTTGGATGAGACCAAAGCCGGGCAAAAGCAAACAAAAAAGAAATAAAATAAAAACACAAAACACTGCCTTCCAGATTGCCACTATATGCTGACACAGTTTCTGTTTCTACCCTTAAATCATCAGCTATGTATAAAAAAACTATGTTTAAGTAAACGCTGAAGTGTGAAAATCTGCAATGCATTGACTGCTAAGAAGCAGTTCTCAACTTTCAACCCTTTGTCTAGAGATTGTTCAAAGTTATAACAACAATGGAAAAAAATGACTTAACACTAGTCGTCACATTTATAGCTAGGGCAATATGCGCATAGACATGTGATCAAAATTCGGCTGCTTGGCAACTGGCATATAATTACAGCAGCTATGGTTGTCATGTGAATGCCATTTGCAAACTTCCAACAAGCAAATTCAATGCGGGAAGCTGGTTTTTCTTAATGACCGCATGATTCACTTAATAACTGCAGTGATTCACATAACTGTGGCCAACACATTTATAAAAACAGGTGCAACTCACTTTAACAACTACCTTGCAACAGAAATTCTAGTCTAACAGTGGTGATAATTTGAGCGTGATCTGCATATTCACATGATGTGCTAAATTTGAATTAGCTTATAGTATGAGGTTGTGCAATACTTAGAACCCAAGGTGAGCCAAAGGAACTGGATTTCTGCAGCATGTTCAGCCACCAAAACTAACTAAGATTAATATTTATCAAGCTTAGCATGCTGTAGAATAGAAATCAAGGCATTTGTGAGCTTTATCTCTTCTGGTTAAGTGGGAAGGATGAATGTTATCAGAATGAAGTGAAAAATTGGAAGGCATCCAATAGGATCTTTTAGTCCAGCAAGTTGTATGTTAATAAAATGTGTTAATCTGAATAACAGAACATCAGAATTGGAAAGGGCCTTGCGGGATTTCTAATCCAAAATCCTGCTCAAGAAGGAACACTGTACTATTTCGGACCGTTTCTTCTTTAAAATCTCCAGTATTGGAGCACCCACAACTTCTTGAAGGAAATTGTTCCATTGATTAATTGTTCTGTCAGGAAATATCTCCTTAATTCTAAGTTGCTTCTCTCCATGATTTTCCATCCATTGTTTCTTGCCCTGCCTTCAGCTGCTCTGGAGAATAGCTTGACTCCTTCTTCTTTGTGGCAGCCCCTGAGATATTGGAACATGTCACCCCAGTCCTTTTTTTATTAAACTAGAAATACCCAATTCCTGCAACTGTTCTTCATATGTTTTAGCCTCCAGTCCCCTAATCATCCTTGTTGCTCTTCTCTGCACTCTTTCTAGAGTCTCAGCATCTTTTTTATATGATGGTGACCAAAACTGGATGCAATATTCCAAATGAAGTCTCACTGAGGCATTATAAAATGGTATGAACATGTTGGGTGATCTTGATTCTATCTCTTTATCAATGCAGCCAAGGTGGCAGTGGCTTTTTTGGCAACTGCCTCAGACTGCTGTCTCATATTTCAAAGATTGTCCACCGGGACATCAAGATCCCTCTCACAATTACTGCTATTGAGGCACCTGAAAAAGTGTAATCAGACATCTGAATTTTGACTACTTATAGACCATCATGGGTCTCCTTCGCCAACACTCAGTGTCACTGTATTGATGAGATGGGCTGCATCTAAATTTAATAAATACATACATAAATATTCAAATAAAAGAAAGAGTTGAGAGTTATGAAATGAGTAGCTGGATTACACTCCATTATTTTTTCAGTTTTGCTTGCATTTTGAGAAGATCATGGTGACCAAAGTTTACCAAGAATAGTCAATTTCTGTATCACATGAATGTGAATTATTCCTTTAAATGAGATTATTACCTATCTCTCTTTCTCTTTTTTTTCCACAATAAAAGGTTAAAAATAAACCCATGGTATTTATTTCTTAGACATTTCCTGGTAGAATGTTCTTTTGAAAATGATGGAATATTTTAAAAGACATCTAAGCTGAAAAACTTTAGGTGCGCATTGATTAACAGATCTTGGTATTGATATTCACATAAAATCAGAAGACTCTATTTTGCTCTGGTTGTATAATGCACACAAATACACAGAGGATCTTTGATCATCTGTATAGACAAATTTACTATCTACACACACACACACACACACACACCCAATACAGAGATGTTTTCTTAAGTTTACATTGGCTGAAAATAGGTGCATGTATGTACATGTGACTTACAAAACTTACAAGAGATTTGAAAATCATCAAATCTTGAATAGGAGTTGTCTTCATATTATAGGTTACAACTTCCATCAGAATCTGCTTGTATGACCAAGGATGATGAACTCTGTAATACTAAACAGCTGCTCCAGATTGCTGGCCAACTTCTCATTCCAACTAATTCACTTCCCAGCTCAATAGAGAAAGATCTGTCTTTGGCTTAATTACATTCCTTCCTCAAAGATGTGGATCCAACCACTTCTCAAAACAAACATTTTGGTCTTTATTTCTTTAATAATTAGTTCTGTTTGGCAACATCTGCAGGAGAGAGTTGTGAAAATAGGCAAGTCTAGAATCTCCTGCTTGAGCAAGGAATTGGGCTAGAATCCCCCCCACAAGGTCCCTTCCAATTCTATCCGATTAAGTTATTAAATGAATCATTACAGTTTTTTAATTTTAGTAACATGGTTGTTAACTGAATCTGGCTTCCCCATTGACTTTATTTGTCAGAAGTTGCAGAAGATGATTATGTGTCCCTGGGACACTTCAACCATAATCAATACATGCCCACTACCATCTGTCCAAATTTTGATCACATCACCATGGGGTTGCTACAATGGCTCTATGTATAAGTCACTTTCTTATTTTGTAGTCTACCAGAGAAACACCAGTTATGCCATTGTCCTTAGTCGTATTTACCTAAATGGCTGTTAGAAGTTAGCATCCACCCCTCTCCTAGAAAAAAATGAAATATTCCAGGAAATATTAAAAGGCAGAATATTTCCTCTAAAAGGTTAATAGAAATCTTAAGTCTGAAACCCAGCCCCAGCTCTTGCCTTCCAGCAGATTATTTGGAAGACAATAGACTGAGCTAGCTTTATTTGCAACTAAAAGGCCCTCACCCTCAGGTCATTATGAGATTGCCCAACTGTCTACATGGCACAGACAAAAGCTTCAAGCAAATTTGAATCATGACCCATAACCACATGGGAGTCTGACAACCAATCAGGATACTTGCCCTTGCCACAGGAACAGGAAGCAAGGTCATAGCCCAAGAGGGTATAAATCTATCCCTTTCCCTCACTTTCTGCCCTTTTCGCCCAGGACTTCAAGCCATGAGGTCCTGATCCTGCTCCACCAATAAAACCATCTTCCCAAGCAGCCTCCATGTTTCCAGTGTCTTTTTCCCCACTTGGAACTGAACCACATGGACATTTCTTCCAACACGGTGTTATTTAGTCTGAAAGAGCAAAGACTAGAATTATCTCCAAGGGTCCCTTCCAACTCTGTTCTTCTGTTACAACAATGGGTATGAGAATTGCACATGAGAAAAAGAAAAGAGGATAGTGTGTGTCACACAATTCCCCCCCCCTTTTCCCTTCTGCCTCCCGCACTTCAGAATTTGTCAATTCCTGTCGAAGGCGCCAGAAATTCTTCTCCCTTCCAATCGTCCTGCATTCCCACCAGAGAAAGGCCCAGAAAACCAGTTGGAAAAGTAAAGAGAGACAAATGGTGAACGAGAACGACAAAAAAGAACATCAGGGGAAGCAAGACTGAAGGCGACGGAAGAAACTAATCCATAAATGAAAATATCATCTCAATCCTTTGCGTGGGCTTTTTGACATTTTCAAGAGCGCATTAATTCCAGCAGCTCAAGAGGCTTGGTTAATGAAGTAGTTGGGGCACTCCACACGCAGCGCTGGCTCTTCCCTCTTGGGTGAAAGGCCCAGGTCGATACCTTTATTCCGCCTGGCCCAGTCTCCTGGGGGACCACATTCAGAAGGAATTACTTCAGCTTTGGCAAATTTCCACAGCTCTTCACAACAAACTTTCTTTAAACAGTGGTCATTGACTCTGCACAGACCAATTAGGTGGTTCAAGCAGCACTCACATTTCCCACAATGTCCATGTCATGCCCTTGATGTTTCCGTGATCAAAAGAAAACTTAGCATCTTCTAGAAATTAAGAGTCTGGCAGGAACTTTCAAGACCAGCAAATGTTATTTTAAGCCAGAAGTTTGTCTTCTTTCTTTCTTTCTTT
>JAEANM010010162.1:0-11462 GCA_017656035.1 Myanophis thanlyinensis
AGTAACTAGTTCGGCGGGCCGGATTAAAAAGCCCAACGGGCCGGATATGGCCCGCGGGCCGTAGTTTGCCCATGTCTGGGCTAGAAGGAGGAGAACCAAGGATGGATCCCTGCACTATCCGGGACAAACGGCTTTATCTCTTAGCCTGACTCCCAGCCTGCAAAAGCTCTGGAACAACAGGAAATGTACAGGAGCAGGAGGAGTGCCAACCCTCCCCACTCGGAGACAAGTCCCTTGGCCCTGGAAGGGACCCCCCCCAACTAAAATCCAAGATGCCACATGGAGACGGCAGCCCCTTTCACTACCGTTTGCCAGGGCCCAACGCATTTGACCCTTGGTTAAAGGGACGGTTGAGGTTTTCAGGGGGCACAAATGACTCTGATTGTCCTTGCAAAGCAAAAACAGCCCCGTTGGGAAGTCCAGGCTGCAGGGCCCGCATGGGGTTCAGGCTGGCCTTCCTTCCCTTTCGGCAGAAAAGTGCTGGGCATAGCAGAAGTGCCCCCCGCCCCCCAGGCAGGAACTGGCACTACCAGCTTTACTGCCACACCCTCTACTGGCTCAGACAGACTTGCTTTACAAATAGCCAGCTCAGGTCAGGCAGTGTCTAATCCCCACGGGCTGTGCTTGCTTACTCGTGGTGGCTCAGACTAGGAACTCTACCATTAAGCAATACGCAAACAAGTATCACTAGACTGACTTATGACAGAGTTCTATCAGTCTTGGCTACAATCATTAGATGAGTCCCATCTGATGGTAGCATCTTGTGCTCACGTGACTGTCTTTTGTGACCTCCTGCTGGCTTCCCCAGGATGCTGTGAATGGCAATTGCTGGACCCCAGGATGCTGCAGCGTTCTATTTGGCCAAGCACCCAAATCGTGATCTTGTGACCATGGGACACTGCAGTGGCCACCACTATGAACACCCATAAGTCCTCTCATCCAGGCCATCGTATCTTCAAACAGTTACTGAACAAGTGGATCACTTGTATATTATAAATCGGTCAGACTCCACCTGCTGCCCAGACCTCATCCTTTGAGGAGGGTCCATAGGAATGGGAAGGGTAGTAGGGATGGTTAGGGGGACAGAAACTGCCTGCTAGAAAGAAGGTGGACCTCAGTCTTCCAAGAAATCCAAGAAGGGGGCAGAAAGAGAGCCACCATCATTTCAGAAGGGAGCATGAGCGAGGACAGAGCTACACCAGAGATCCCAGCTGAACGTTGCAGAAAAAGGATGAAGACTACGAGATGCCTTCCAGGGCCCACACAGTGGCTGGTCCCCCCTTTCCTAGAGATGGCCAAGCCAGGGAGGCTTCAGTATGGAAGGGGAAGTTGACACCTTGGCCATGGAAACCCCTTTCCGTTGTGGGATTCAAACTCTCGGGCAGGAGTGACCCTCCCAGAGGAAGGATTAATAGTGATCAACTGTCCTCCTGATGTCCTGGTAGACAGCAGCTGAGGAGACCAAAGGTGCGTCTTGGGCTGGCTGGGCAATTCTCCTGCCCCTTGACCTTCTCTGCAATAGGAGGGGGTGTATCTCCCAACCAGTTTGGGAATTAATGGGAATTTTAAAGCCCACTGAGAGATCTTTTTAAAACCCTGCAGCTTCTGCCTCACCCACTTCAGTGGCTCAGAGCCACAGCAATTCACCTCGCTGGTGCGAAAGATAATCCTGTACTGGTACTGAGGCCCATAATCCCGATGGTCCTCCAGCTTCTCACGCCTGATGCTGACCGCCACGGGGCCCAGCTTCTCATCCACCCCAAAGTAGTTAAAATGTTCTGATGGGGGAAAAGGAGAAAAACCTTAGCTGTTCATCCTGCGCATCATGCCCTCAATTGCTGCACAGTTCCAGCCATTATTTACCAATCGGCAGAGGTACCCAACCACTCAAAAGCTCCTCCAGCAAGGCTGAAACTTGGTTGCCCAGCTAAGCTGAGGAACAGCCCCAAGACAAAAAGGATATGAGGGGTAATCAGGGACTGTGGAGACAGGGGTGGTGGTGGGAGATGGACCAGGGGAACCCCCGGGAGCTGTGTAGGGACAAAAGGATGGTGGGTATCAAGCCTCATTTTCAACTGCCCACCTCCTCAGGGGCCACTCACCCTCTAGCGCCCCAAACGGCAAAGCCTAAAAGTGCCAACCTTTGCCAGAGAAGTAGTCCCGGTAGTATCGGGCACCCAGGTCCACATGCTCGATGCTGTAGTGCTTCAACCGGCTAAGACTGCGCTGCAGCTCCTGTGGCGCCTCCAGCACAGAGATACTGGCGTTTGTGCAGTAAGGGGCAGGGGTTGCCTCAGCAAAAGCCCCCTCCCCACAGCCACCCATAGAGGCAGGTGAAAAACTGATGTTGCGCTCCCCCTCACTCCCAATCTCGTTGCGGAAGTGAGGGCAGCTGAGCAGCAGACTGTTGCTGTTGTGGTCCCCTGGGTCGTGCTCCAGATTCTCCTTGGAGTTCATGTCCTCAGGGCTGAAGGAGGTGCTGGGCAGATCCAGGCCAGCCAGGCCACAGATGGCAACAGCTGAGCCTGCAGAGGCAGCAGAAGCCCCTGTGGTGGTGTTCCTCCGCTGAGCCACACAGACCCGCCTGGCCACCACCTCATTCAGGTCAAAGAGCAGGCTCTGGACATCATAGTGGGCCAGGCTCTTTGGGCACAGCCAGCCCCGGCCCACCTCCTCCGCCTCCCCCAGGGCCCTGCCGCAGTCTCCCTCCACCCGGCCACTCCGCAGCTTCCGGAAGATGGAGTCTCCCCCACCCCCCTCTGCCAGGAGGCCCTTCTTGCGGGGCTTCTCCTTAGGGTGAAGAGGCAACCCTGATTCTGTCCGGGCCTCTGCTTTGGCGCTCCTGGTACTGTGGAAGGGATCCGCCAGCTGCTGCCGCTGCCCAGTCGCCACTTTCCCACTCCGGAACTCCTTCAGCATCTCATAGAAGCTCTGCTCGGAGAGGCCCTGTGCATCGATGGAGGACGTGCTGCCGTATTCACGGAAGAGGGGCAGGCCGCCAGCCAGTCGGCTGCCCCGGGGCTCCGTCGGGGCTTCCAGGTCACACTCACTCAGGGTGACCTCGCTGTTGCTCCTGTTCCTCAGTGCCAGGAATGCCCTGCTTGGAGATGGGTGTGGCCATCCATCCTGGAACTCAGTGTCCTTGGACCTCCTCCGAACCAGGCGCCGGGAAAGTCTTGGTCCTGAGGGGAAGGCTGCCTCTCTGGGCGGCTGCCCGTTCTGAAGCTCCCACAGCATGGGGCCTGGAGCCTCTGGGGCCTTGGCAGCACTAGGAGCAGCTGGATCCTTCAACCCTTCTCTTTTGGGGGGCCAGTCGGCAATCCGGGCCCGCACCCCCATTTTTGGGACAGCAGGGGTTGTGGTGGCCAGTCGCAAAGGAGAAGCATCATCCACATACGGGACGCAGCCATTCTGGGACCAGGATCCTGGAGAGGAGTAATCACCCACTGTGGTGTCCAGGCCCCCCACATTGCAGGTCTCATGCACAGGTCGATACGCTGTCATAGTCTGGGTTGGGCTCCCTGCAGGAAGGCGCTCTTCATTTCCATCGGGAATGGGTAGACCGCAGCCGGGTTTTTTTTTGGTTTTGTTTTTTTTTGGGGGGGGGTGCGCCTGGAACAAGCCAAGGCAGCTCAGGGCAGCATTGCCCGCAGCCTCAAGGCCCAGTGCTGGAGAATGCCAAGAGCAGCTGGGCTTCTGTTATTCCAGAAATATGAATCATTCTGAAAGAGAAGGAGAAACGGCATTAGCCTTGGCACTGTGGGGCAGAACATGGGACAGGCCGAGTTTGCTGCTGGGGAACCGAGCTGGGAATCTGCTCTTCTGCAGAAGCCGAAATACGGTAGTTGTAATATGCTCTATGCAGGGTAATGAGGAAGTCCAAATACTCAGGCTGCCCAGGTGCACAGTGGACGCAACCCGGGTGTCCCGCAGGACACAGCAGGGCTCCAGGCAGCCCCCCCTTAGGGCTTAAGGGAAGGGGGCAAGGACTTTCCCAAGGCCGTGTGGGTGGGTGGGTGGGTTTGCAGCCATGCCCCAGGCCACCTGCAGTGGGGACCCAGCACAGAGCACTTCAGCTGTGCTGCTGCCTCCAAGTCTCAAGCAATGGAAAAGGCAGAGCGGGGAGGAGATGGCAGCCCTGAACCAATGGACCCCTCCCTCCGAAAAACAAAATGGAAGTGCCAGCACCCTTCTCTGGATCTTCAGCCCTGCACTGCAAGCAGCATCCCGGCATCTGCTGCTGGTTTGAAGGGCCCCCCGGGAGAGGGGTGCAAGAGCTGCCCTGCCAGCACCAGGCACTGCCAAGGCAAGAAAACTGCGTTCATACTGAGTCTGCCCTCTTGCCCCCCTCCTCTGGAGGACCATCATGCTGCAGAAGCTCTCAGAGCAGGGGGGATCCTGTGCCCAACTGTCACTCTCACATCCCCAAAGCCTTCGGGAAAACATCCAGCTGCCCTGGCCTCAGGAAAGGTTGGCAGCCGCCTCGACATTCTGCATCCCCTCAAATGAGCCTCTCCCAGCCATTCGTGCTCCAGAGGCCCGGCCTGAAGCACTGCGGTGGAAAGCTGGCCTCCCACTGGGCCCCAGCTGAAGCTCGCTCGTGTAGCCCCCCCCCCAGCCCAGCCCCAGTGCCCGGCCCCACCTGACCCTCTGTGATATGCCTCACACTCGGGAGCCCAGCTCTGCCCCAGGCAGAAACTTTGGGCATCCTTGACTTTTGGCCTTTGTCCAGTGCTAGACAAACATTTCAGACCAAACAGAAGCTCTTTAGTGAGAACTCTGACTTTTGGCTTTTGGAAGAGCTGCAGGCTGGGGAGGAGCAATGCACCCCCCACCCCCTGTAGCTCTGCTGCTGAGGTCCAGAGAAGTCCAGACATAGCTGCCACTACTCATGCTGGGCAGAGCTGGGTACTCCCCCCTCCCCCGATCACAAGCTGTGCAGAGTTGTGGCCTGTCCGGGCTCCAGTAAGAGGGGCCAGGAGCCCCAGCTGACCTTCCCCAACCAGGTGGCCGGATAGGAACCAGGAGTGCCTTGCAGCCCGATCCACGCCTTGAGCTCAGGGAGCCCTTGGGAGCCTCCTGCCAGAGCCTCATGGTCCCAGGCAAGCCAACAGCCCAGGCAGAGAGGGCACATGCAAATCCTCGCTTCTTGCAGCCTGGGGGACTAGATAAGCTCTGCAGAGACTGGGCCAGGGAGAGGCGTTCTCCAGGAGAACTTTGCTTTGGCCATGCACCAGCTGCAGGAGAGCATCCCCGGTCTGCCTCCTGGACGGCCATGGGGGCTAGTCAAGTGGCACTCAAATTCTCCTGCCTTGGAGTGGGGACTTCTGTGCCAGGCCCTCAAAGCCAGATGCCCCACACAAACCAAAGACTCTGACCCTCTCCAGACTCTCCCTAAAAGGCCTCCGCACAAACCGGACAGATGTTCATGCTAAAGCTAATTATTTTCAGCTGCACGTTTCCAAGACTCCCTCGGGGAAGAGAAGCCAGCTCAACCTCTGCATGGGAGAAAGCTTCCCGGACATTTCCCCCAAAGGCAGAAGTAGACTTCTGATTCAGATGCAGTCATGCACAATCTGCGCAGAGCTGTAGCATGTTTGGCACATGACACAGCTCTTTCCTCTGAAGGAAGGTTGCTCAAAGCACAACGGTGAAGAACTATTTTGTATTTCCACAAAACCAGGATAAGAAATATCAATTGCACGTGTCTGAATTTTATTTAAACACAAGGAAATAAGATCTGTACAACTGTTGAATAATTCATTGATGGAAGGTGTGAGGTCTCCATCTCTGGAGGAAGAGGCTAAACAATCATCTCTCAAGGATAGTTTAACTGCTTTTCCTGCACACTGCAGAGGGTGGAACAGATTATCTCTGAAGACTCTACTCTACTGAAGATATATTTTACATTCTCACAGCACCTATTCTAATAACTCATATGCAGATACTTGCCTAAAACTCTTGACCAGCTGAAGAGGTCCAACTCAGCCCATTTCTTAGGGAGCTACAGTCTCTTTTCTGGACTCCCGTTTCTAGGCAGAGTACACAATGACACGCTCACACTGCGATTCTGCAGCGATGTTTTCTCCAGTGTTGAATTACAGCAAATACTGGGGACCGAAATGCCTGTGGTCAGCGTGTGCTCACCAGATGGAGGAAGCCACAGCCTGCACCTCTGTTTTCTCCACCAAGCAGGCCCTTGGAAGCCACATAGAAGCCAAAGGAACATCCAGGGACTTCAGGGCAGAATCCAGGAGGCAAACCCTGAGGCACCAGCTGCTTCCCACAGAGGTATCTCTGGCAAAAGTCTTGGCCTGGCCATTAAGCCATCACTGGACCAGCCTAGTGAGAGACACCGGCAGGAGGATCTTCTCCTCGGCAGGCCATCTCCAGGGCTTCTTGTCTGACAAGGCCACCCAGGCAGAATCTGTGGTGGTCAGCAGGCAGTTCCGGCCCTTTAGGTTCAACCATCTCCTGGAACTAGAGTTGCTCCCATGGGGGCAGAACCAGGCTGAGGTCACAGCAGGATGCCCCATCCTGGACTGGGGCAGTGGGGAGGCCGGTTGACTCACTAGAACCCGGAAAGCACTGGCTCCTTTCGCCAGCCGGTCATGAGCGCATCTGAGGGGGTTCTCCAAAGGAGCAGAGGCAGAAAGAGAAGATGTGCCATCTGGAAGATGCTGCACCAACCCTGGCCTGAATCAATGCACGGAAGGAAGCCAAAGCTCCAAAGAGGCCTGGCCTGGGTCAAGGAGAGGGAGCTGTGCTGAACCCAGTTCCAAATCGGGTTTACCTCCTTCCACCCCTAATCTAAATATGGGGCGTGAGACCCAGCCCAATGACATTCAACATCAGGAAGGATCAGAGCCGCAAACTGGCAGGCAGGCGTGTGGGCAGCTTCAACTACTTGTCTGCTTCCTGGCAGTGCACCCCACTCATCACGAGTCCCAGACAGGCTGATCTGGTGCCTTCTGTTCCTTCCCATCGATTCCTCCCCACCTTAAGTGGTGGGTTCTGCCCTGCCTACCTGCCTCTCCTTGAGCCACAGCGTCTGATCCCGGCCCTTTAGTTTGCCCAGCAGGCAGCCCAGCCTTGGAGGTCTGACAGGCATTTTTAACTGACAGTTTTATTAGCCACCAAAATTGGCAGACAGAGGAGGAGTGGCATCTTCCCAAACTCTCTAGCAACTGGTGCCCCCAGATATCTTGCAAAGGTAGCCAAAGGCAGAGCGTTACCTCAAGGCCAAGTCAGATGAAGTGAGGCCGTTGCCTTCTTGAAAGAGGACTCAGTGGGCATTTGGGCATCTTCTGAGCAAACCAAAGGAAGAACTGGATCCAGAGCCTTTCTCATTTCTCCATGCCAATCACGAATGCCTGGGCCTTCCAAAGCAATCAGAATGCCGATGTGCCAACTTTAATGGCTAATGTAATAGTGCCTGTCGGTTAAAGATGCCCATTAGACCTCCAAGGCTGAGCTGCCTGCTGGGCAAACTTCAGCAGCTAAACAGACTCTGCCGCCCAGGAATCCGCGGGCACAGCTGCCCAGGGGCTGGGAGATTCCCCCATTGTGTCTCACAGCCTGCTTGACGCCCAAGGACTCTGGAGGAGCAGACAAGCAGAAGCCTCGTAGGGTCCCGTGGCCAAGAAAGGAAGTCCGCTGGCCTGACTCTGTCTCCGGCTCTCAGTCCCAACGGGCCAGGTCAAACGCTGTCCTCACAGCCCTGGGGAAGCTCTTCCCACCTTGCCTGTTGCCTGCTTTTCTGGGGCGCGGCCAGAGTTGCCGGTGACCAAATCCGAGGGGCAGATTTGCAACAGCAAAGTGACTGGCTGCAGCTGGCTGGGGTGTGTGTGCAATTCCTCCTCCTGCTCCTCCTCTGCAATGCAAGCAGGGACCTGGCTCTGAAGCCCCAGAGGAGGGAAGGCATGGAGAGGGGAGGGGCGGGGAGCCCTGTCCTTTTCCCAGGGTCCCCCAAATGCCAGCTGCACCATCAGACAGGTCTCCAGCAGCCTTGCAAGAGCTTGGCCAGGAGGGAGCAGGCCTCTTGGTAGCCCTGCGCAGCAAACCACTGATCTGAATGAGGTCTTGGGGGGAGGAGAGGGGCGGCTTTGGAAGTTGCAGCACAGGCTCCTCCCACCAACGATTTCAAGACAGTTCCAGGCTGCAGGCTAAAGCACCTGGCTGACAGTCGGCTCCTCCCGCTGGCCATCTTTGGCCACTACCCGGGGTCTTCCTTCTGCCTCACCAGGGATTCTGCTGAGCCGGAAGGCCACTACCTGGGATGGGCCAGAGGCTGCTTCTCAGTCCGATCTGCGGGATGCCGGAGCCTTTGCCGCCCAGCCCCTGGGGAAACAGCAGCTTAGCACCTCTGGGGTGACTAGAAGAAACAGGGAACCCCTAACCAAGAGCAGGTGTAGGGTGGGGTGCGGAGGGGGGGGAGGTTTCAGTGGTGCACAGGTCTGGATCAGGATGCAGCCTTAATGGCTTGCTATTGGGAAGGAGCAATTGTTCTGATCACAGGGTGGACTAGCTGAAAAGGGAAATGCCTGCAGCATTTCAGGAAGCCAACCCTGTAAGATGAGGCAGAAAATGTGGGGAGCAGACCTGGGGGCATCTGCCAGCTCCACTACCCAGTCTAAGCCCTAAAGCTGCACTGACAAAACTGTTCAATTGCACACCGACACCTCTAAGCAGCCCACTGAGGGCCCACCGTCTGCTGCGCCAGAAGAGGCCCCTTGCAGCTTGCTGGGTGGTGGTGGTCAAGGAGCATCTTACAGGGAGAGCTCTGCCCCACTCTTCATGCCAGATGCAAGTAGTAAAAGGAGAGAAATGCGCAAAAAGAGATAATGTGCCAATTAAACCACAAGGCCTCTTCTGGCACCTTATTAGAATATTCACGCTGCTCTTGTCTGTTTAAAGTTTGTTAAACTATATACTCCACTGCAGAGCTCCCCCCTCTTCATGCCTACAGCTGGGGAAGCCGTTCTCCGCTACCCCTGTAATCATGCATGAGGTAGTGTAGAACGGCCATACAGGAGGAGTCGGAAGAGTCGGGGGGGGGGAGATGAACTCAGCTCCTCAAAGCGGCAGATGCCCACCCCACCCCTGAGGAAGAGCAGAGCTCTCCCTGCAAAGCTCTTGGTGCTCCCGGGGTCCCCTTGCAGGCAGGCGCCTTTCTCCCTGCTAGTCTTCAGTGCTCGGAAAAGCAGGTCACGGAGCACTCTTTGGAAGCAGGCGAGCAGGAGGAAGCTGCTCTCTCGGTGTCAAAGGCCAAGCAGATCTTATGCGTGATCAAGCAGAAACCAAGAGCCCATGACAGCCTCAAGTCACAGCCCCCTCCCAGAGAGAATTCCACAACAACAACGCTTCCCTTCTTGATTCAGAGCTGCCCAGAGTTTGGCAGAAGAGGAGCGACCACGCGGATGGCTTAAATACCTACATACAGCCCCATGAAGAGCTACCACCTGAGCCAACCGGTGTTGATTGACAGCAGACATGACACAACTCTGTCCTGCTGAAATTCGTTTCTCTCTATCCAGACACCACTAGCCTTCGGACATGTTGTGCGTTGACAATAAAGATTTGAATTGACATGGCTCCAGCTTGCCCCCAGGTGATTTCTGGCAGCGGCCATCAGCATACGGATGACACCTGACTTGAGGAGAGAGAACCCTCCACCTACAGACTTTTCTCTATCTAAGCTGACCTTCCTAATCTAGTTGGTTGCAGCAGTGAGCACAAGAAGTCCTGGACACATTAGTAGGCTACTGGGGAGGGACAGCGGGGGATAGTAACAGTAATTCAAAGAGCAAGCTTTGTAGGTAGGGGGGTACATGTTGTTCTTGGTTAAGATGGCCATTGGAACCAGGAGGCACAACATCATGAGATGCACCGAGTTACGACGACTGTTCTAGTTGCCATTGTAAAGTGAATCCCATGCAATCATTAAGCGTGAAGCCACATGACTGCCACTGGGGACACCGGCCAGCTTCCCCATTTTGCTTGTCAGAAGCTGTAAATCGCAAACGGTGACTGTGTGCCCACAAAATGTTGCAATTCTCACAGGCATCCAGTGCCCAAATCAAATCATGTGACTGAAAGGACCCTGGGACGGCCACAACTTCAAGGAACGATTCCCCTCGTTCGGGGCGGTTATAACTTTCAATGGCTGCTAATCGAAGACTGCCTGCATTATGGAAGATCCAGTCAGGCCATTCAACCGCTCAGCGTTCTGAGTAACATCCCATCTGCAAATATCACTGCTGGGCAGAAGGAACCAGGTCTCTTTTTGTGGAATCTGGCACAGAAAATGTTTATTTATTCACCAAATTGAATAAAGGTCTACGTTTGAGGTTTTAAATCAGGGGTCCAGACTAGCATCCATAATTCATTACCTTGTGAATTTTACTACATTCTGCTGTAAAGATTTCCGCCCTAACAGAAGGTGGAATTCACAAGAACCCAAAGTCTGAGCTGGAAACAGCTTGCCAAGCTCTTGGAAGCAAAGGCAACTGCGCTCCAGCCCCAGCTGACTGAGCCATCCCAAGGCAACGGCAGAAGCTTACAACACCCACACTTCTCCTGTAGACTTCAGCTCCTGCCCGAAAGGGGCTTCGTGCCACCTTCCCCACAAAAGCCTTTGTGGCCAGGAGATATGCTCCCCCAGAATTACATTTTGGGAGTTGGCAGCTGTGCTAAAGGCAGCGGTGGGTAAAGACCCCCAGGGAATTGCAAGAGGGCAGGTGGAAGGGGGCTCACCCATCCTTAAAAGACAACAGACGTCTCAGCTGATCTTGGTGCAATCATATCTAGTCCAACTGGACCCACAGTTCTCTACAATAAAGGTCTAGGCTGGGAGGAGGAGGAGGAAGAGAAGAGGAGCAGGAGGAGGAAAGAGGTGGCAGCAGTGGCGATCTTACCAGACTAAGGCTCTCAGTATCTCTCCATTTACATCTTCAAAGGGGAAAGTTCTTTCCTGTCAGCTTAAATCACTCGCTTATTCTTCCTATACCAGCTTCAAACTCCTCCCTAGCTGAAGGAATGGGAGGAAGCAATCTCTCCCCCTCTCTTATATTCACACAGAAACACAAGATCACAAATGGCTTAGAAAACCTCCTTGCAGATCTTCAGTGCCACTCGGGGAAAGCATTCCTTGTCCAGAGAAAGGCCCAGTTCGGCCTCCCTGTGTGCAACTAAAGGGGGCTGCCAAAGCTGGGGGGACGGGGCTGCTCCCTCTCCAGAGCCTGCTATCCCAGAACAAGCCCTACCCGAGGAATAGGAGCCAAAGGCCCACAGGGGCTCCTGGGCACAAGGCTGAGCTGCTTCCTAAAGAGCAGCAGGAGGGTCTCTGGTGCAGCAGACAGGCACACTGTCCGGGCAGGAAGGGGCAACCAGCATGGCTCCCATCAACCCCAACTAGAGACCGCAGGAGTTGAAATTCTCTCTCTCTCTCTCTTTATCTTTAA
>JAEANM010010163.1:0-15942 GCA_017656035.1 Myanophis thanlyinensis
ATGGGGATAGGTTTGGGATTCAGACAACTGAATGGTGCTGAATTTGAAGTGTGGCCTCTCAGAAGGGAAAGATTTTTGAGTACCTGGTGAATACATCCATTTAAAGAGTGAGAGAAATGCTGAAAGGACACCGTCTCTAGAAGATGCAACTAGCTTGACATTTAAGAGGGGATTCTGCAATTTTATTGCTAAACAACTTCCCAGAATATTCTGAAACTTCTGAGAACACTAATAATGTGTGATGCAAATCTGCAATTTCTGAGAAGTCCATTATGTGTTTTTAATATCTGCCAATATATTAAGAAGCTGTCAGGAGGGAGGGAGGGGGAGGGCCAGCCTTGGAGTCCAAAGGGAGGAAGGAAGATGACCCCTCCAGCAGATGCAATCAAGTGCACAGACAGAAAAGGATGAGTCGCAGATCAGTCACATTCCAGATGAAATAACTCACCAAGAGACAACAAAGCTGAGGCATAAGATATTTTTGGAACTACAGTATATTGACTCTGAAAAGCATTATTATGAAGGGATCCATTGGAGTTTGGTGCAACCATTAGCTTAATCAAAGAAAGAGATGGATTTGCTGAATTAGACATGAATTGTAACCCCCAACCAACCCCTGCCTTTATTAGCAGATGGAAGGGAGGACAAAGACTTTCCTGAAGGCAAAGGAAATCAAGACTCCATTGCAGATGGAGAGAAAGAACAATTAAAGCGATGTTTTGTTTGGGAGCCTGTTTTATGTCAGCAAAAGACAAGTTAAAGGAGAGCGTCGTTCAGCCACAGATGGAGATGGCTCACATAGGAAAGAAACTCAGAAGTGGCCCATTTTACATGATCTTGGAAGTCTTCCAGTCCAACCCCCACTCAAGGCATCCCAGACAAATGACTGTCCAGTCTCTGCTTAGAGCCCCCAATGCTCACAGAGCTCAAGGTCAGGAAATTGCTCCTTATGAAGAATTTGGATCCCTAAAACTTTTGTTCCTGATGTCCCCTCAGGCACTACAGGAGATAAATCCCCACCTTCTTCTTTGTGATGGCTCTGGCCAAAACAGGATCCTGCATACCCTGAGTTTGTTCTTTTAGGCTAAGCTTAACTACTTCCTCTAATATTTTTAAATAGGATTATCTATACCCATCCCATTCTTGATGCTCTTCTCTAGGTACTACATACTTCCTTCTTCCTTAACATTGTTTTGCATGGTGGCAACTGGACATTGCATTCCAGGTGCAGCTTCACCAGTGAAGCTTTCAGGAGAACTTTTGACCTCTGTCAAAGCAATTTTTTGGGGGGACACTCTTGCTCTCTGCTGGTTCATGCTTAATCTGTGGTCTACCAGAACACACAGATCTTTTTTATAGGGCTACTATAGGGCTAGGTATCATGGCCCCCTCAGAGCCCAGTTAAGAGGAGGAGGGGGAAGGATGATGATGAGGAGGAGGAGGAGGAGTTGGAATTGGGACCATCTGCTTTCTTTGTATTACCGGGGCTGTGTTTGAAGACTGAGGATGCCAACAAGCAAGGCATTTGACAAAGTAGACCACGACCAACTTCTTGGTAAGATAGAATAATAGGGGATAGACAGCATCACTAACAGATGAGTTCACAATTGGCCTACCAACTGCACTCAGTGTATAGTTCCCCAATGGAACTACATCTAAATGTCCGTTAGATGATTGTCGGTCTGGTCTGCTTGGACCCGAGTCCTGTGCAGCCTCCTTATGGACTCCTGGCTCCCTCTTGGGTGCCTCCTGCCTGCTTGCCTGCTTCTCCTCCTCAGCCTGGTCAGGCATCTGGTTTTCTATTTATGATGCGTTTCAGACTTGTGGTTTGGATTAACAAACTGAATTCTGATAGCGATCTAAGAGATTTTCTCTTTACCATTTTCCAGTTCTCTGTGCTTGCATGAAAAGAAATGTGTCTGTTTTAATTTTTCAGTTCTTGGGAATCGGAGGCTGTTGCGTCCACAGGGATGCGAGTGTGACAGGCATTTAACTCAGTCATGGCATCAGCTGTGCTTACCTGAATTGTGGGCCACGTTGCACTTTCTGGAGACAGCCATGTAGGTCCACTGCTAACACAAAATAGGCTGAGACCGCAGAAACTAATAATTAGTTTCGAAGGGGCATAACCAGTGAACTGCACAGCCATTCAGGTTTGGGGTACTTCTAATATACGTTCAGGACATCAGTCACTTTTGGTGAACTCATGATGATGTATATGGGGGGGGGGGACTAAATTAATAAACCAATCCCAAACCCACTTCCATCCTTAGGAAGGGCTGCAGTCAACTTCCAGCAAAGCACTCCAGTGGCAAAGCAATTTGGACGTTTGGACGGCTGGGGATTTCTTTTCCTGTTTTGAGCAGGGAGGTTTCCCTAGCCTTTTGCAAGAGGAGAGAGTCTTGGCACTGGCTGCTTAAGCACCCCAAGCGGACTGGTGGGGCGGGTGGGTCAACCAGGCTCCACCCCCTCGCCCACTTTGTGCCAGCACAAATTCCTTGCAATCAACAGAGAGCAGGTCAGAGCTTCTCTCCAGTCTCCTCTCCTTGGTCAGATTTCCTAGCCTGGAGAAGGTTAGATTTTAAGAGGCGAACCTGAATGGAGGCTGGGGGGCTTCAAAGAGCTCCTCTATGGGATATGAGACTCTCTCAGCCCACCCCCTCCAGAGCTGACCCCACTCCTCTCTGCCAGAGCCCCACCGTCTCTGCTGCTCCCCACCGAGGATGCCACCTGCGTCTGGGGCATCCGCTCTGCCCGGAGGGCCACTGAACACCACGGGACACCTGGTTGGTTTCTCAATAAGCGTTTATTGAGTTATTCGCAAAGTGCTACCCTCCGGTGGGCCGATCCTTCACTGGCCACAGGGCTGCTTTAGTGAAGCTTTAGAAAACTAAACTTTATAATATTCATATTTCATCTTTTGTTCTTATTTTTAGACATTTTTGGGGGAAAAAACATGAAAGGAAGCAGGAGAAAACATCAATAGATATGTCTGGTGGGACTGTGGCTGTCCTCTCTGGATGCTTCCACCTGAGGTGGCAGGACAGTTGTCCCAAAGGACACTAGAGTGGGGTAACTTTTCAACAGAGAGTGTGATCATTTTATCGGAGAGTAAAAACATAAGAGGATGAAGAGATAGAGAATCAGGGAACAAGAAACTTCACCGGACCTGTGGCCTTGTTCCTTATTCCATGGGGCACAGCTCTGTACCCATGCCAGCCAGCCAGCCAGCCAGCCAGTCCGGGCCATTCTGCCTACGGGAGGCTTCCAGCTTTAGAAGCATCTCAGCCACTTTCCATTTTCCTAAGATGAAGTTCAGACACTTCTGAGAATCCTCTGAGTTTAATGGAAACCAGGCCTGTTTTAGAGCATTTTCAAGCAGCAAAAATGATTTGGGTGGTGGCCTGGTGATGGTCAATGGCTGCCCCTTGCCCTGCAGAGCAAAAGCTGGCTCCACTGAATTGTCTAGCTAACACCTTGGGTCCCTTTTAAACATTGGTGGTAAACCGGTGGAACTTCAGCCTATGTTTGGGATCCTTGGAAAGAAAGAAGAAAGAAAGAAAGAAGGAAGGAAGGAAGGAAGGAAGGAGGGAGCCTGGATTCCCAGGCCAGAGGTCTTGACTGAGGGCCTCCACACTCCTCGTGGCAATTCTTACACAATGAAGACCGTCTTGGAGAAGCCTCTACAAGAGTTGTGGTGCCTGCCTGGCAGCAGTTCTCCAGAAGGCAATGGCTGAGGCCTGCATGTGGAGGGGAGTTTGCTTGGCCCGCTCTATCCCGTCTCACGGAAAGTCTTATTCCAGGTTCCTCCTACATGGCCATTTTCACAAGGAAGAAGAGCAGAGCAGAGAGGGTTCCCGTGGAGGAAAGTTGGCTGCCTGATCCTGTGGCGCCCACCAAAGTCTTCTGCTCTGGCATGAGAGCCGTGGTCAGTGATTTCTGCAAGATTAAAAAAAAGTAGTTTCAGCCCCAGGACAAGCTTTCTTCCAGCAATGGCGATTGTGCGCTTCTGAGGTTGGATTGGCTTTTCTGCTTTTGTGCAATCCTGGCATGGGGGGGGGGGGGGGGGCGTATCCCTGTGTCAAAACTAACTTGAACCATGAATTCATAGAGCATCCTTTGCTCTGCCATTCTCCTACCTTTTAGGAAAGGTCATTTATTTATTTGTTTTTTATTGCATTTATTATTTGTATAAATAACTCAAGGTGTGCAAATATATCTAATTGTAGAAGGAATGGCAGAACCAGTGGTGGAATAAAAAGGGGGAATCAGCCTAGAATCCCTGCATAGCCACAAGCAACCTAGGTCCAACCCCCTTTGAATGCCTTTCCCCCTTATCTGACTCTAACCATGTGCTGACTGTTAATTGGAAGATTCCTGTGCATGGGCTTTTAGCAATAAATCCATTAAACTGAACCTTGACCTGGACTTTTGCATCTGATACTAATGCTCCTTCCTATTTTCCCCACAACACAACTTCATGAGATGGATTGGCCTTGCATGTTCAAGATACTCAAGATACATGCAGATGCTTTCTTGGGTCTGGAGCCAGGTTTAATTTCTGGCAGGATCGCCTGCTAAAAGACCCCCAGGAAACGAAGGAGCAGAACCTGTTTCAACTAGTCAGGATGTACCAATCAGAAGACCCTGGCTGGAGAGTGTCTAAGGCTGCCTCCATGCAACCAGCAGAAGAACATAACTGTGGCCATTCCCACAGATGACGGAGATGTTGCATGGAGGTTGTGCACTCAGGATGTGATTTGCTGAAGCCATTAGAGTTCTCTTAGGCAGAGACCTGGATATAGCCAAGAGCTGAGGGCATCTGGCATGCTTGTGATGCGGCCACCTCTGACAGTGGACAATCAGGCACGGTCCACTCTCAGTTGTGCCCCTCTGGTTCACGGCATTTGGGAGCCCTCTCCTAAAGGACACTAGTCGAAGATGTTATAGGGCTCTGGCATCGGTTTTCATGGATGTCTTCCACTTACCTCTGAGAAGCAAAGACTCTGCTCTTTGGACTGGTTTACCTTTGCTCCGCTTTCCTGTGGAGACAGAAGAAGTCCTACCTTTAGGAGGAGTCCAAGTGGAAATAGTCCTCAATTATAGTTGGTGGAAAGAAAAGACCGCAAAGGTTATTCTGACCTCCCCGTGTGCCGAAGGTTACTAACACAAGTAGCGTGTCCAACTGACACCCCGAAATGGCAGCAGAATTTGTGTCATAAATCTCGGTGCTGAAAAGCCTCAGAATTGCAATCACGGGTGGCGCAACAGTTGTAAGTGTGAGCACAGGTCATACAGTAATTTTTCCGAGGCTATCATAACTTTGAATTTTAAATGAAAATTTATACGTTGAGGACTACCTGTATTGTTGCTACTTATAACAGCAACTGTTCCCAGATCTCAGCCCACTCTGTGGTTGCATAGCCAGTTCTGTGGGGGGGGGGGGTTTCTTCCATGGGAGGTCTGGAGAACTAAAAATGGCTCTGGGAAAGCAGAGATCTGATTACAGCAAAGACCAAGGAACCAGGGAGTAGATCAGTTCCTTGGGACCCCTCCAGATAAGGACAGCATGACCCAGGTTAATCCCCCTCCTAAACCAAGGTTTAAGCAGCAACACAGTCAGTGAAGGAGACCCCAGTACCCCTTCTGCTTCTATGGCATCTTGTGCACACATGCGCTGTTCTCCTTCCAGCTCACAATAAAAGGAACAAAGTCTCCCATTCTTCATCTGCTTTTGAAGAACACCATAAATTCGTCACAAACACCCTGAATGAGGTTTACGTCCAGGCCATGGAAACTGGCACTTCAAACCCAGTTTGTTCTGAGTAAAAATCCAGGCGCCTTCCACGGATTAGACCTAGACCTCAGGGAGAGCTTGTAAGGCCTTACCTGGCTGGAGGCGCACTTGATGCTCACGCTTGTGTTATCGGCAAGGCTGCTGTCGTTTAGGCTGTACGGCAAAGATGAATCCCCCCTTCCTAGCGAGGGAGGCAGGGTGAGGAGCGGGGGTGGGGGGGCCTTGGCGAAGGTCAGGTCAGTGCCGTTGCCAAAGGCCTGGACTGCATTTCCTGAGGAGGGGGGAAGAGAGGAGAGACAGTCATGAAAGAAGCCTTCTTAGAGGGGCCTCCCCCACCCGCCCTTCGGCAAACCGGACCGAGTCGTCTTTCTTCCGCTGCTGGCACCCCTTGCCAATGCGCTTGAGCCCTTCCCTGGCCCAGGCACATGATCCTCTGAAGGCCATTCTGCCCTGCGGTGGGCATGGGGAACAGGGTCTTGTGTCTACCAAGAACACTTTGGCCAGGTCAACGGATCTGCCAAGTCCGCCCCCCCCCCCCACTAAAAGAACAGAAGCCCAGGGGCGGCTGGGAATAAGCAGGGCTGCGAGAACCCCAGGAACTGGTGGCAGCCTCAGGACCATAATGTGCCCAGGCTCCTCTGGCTTGTCGGCTCATTCTGAAACAAGCGGAAGCAGCTCTGCCAACCTTCTCGTGCAAAACACCAGCAAGCCTGGCCGTCTGGGGGGGGGCGGGAATTGGGCTCCCCCCCCCCCCCCCGTCTCTGGCAGGTCATGCTGAGCTCCCCAGGGCACCTAATGCAGCCAAGTGCCTGCTTAGCCCTCCCAGACCTGGCTTTGCTTAGGCCCGAGTCTGCTTTTCTTCATGTCTGATTCTCAGGGACTGCCGGGAGAAGTCTAATGGAGACCCAACCAGGAGGAAACTCCTGAGATTAAGAGCTGAGAGAGGAACAGTTTGCCTCCCAGAGTTGTGGGTGCTCCATCACTGGAGGTCTTCCAGAAAAGAGAGGACAGCCTTTTGTCCAGAATGGTATAGGGTCTCCTGTGTGAGCACGGGGTTGGACTAGAAGACCTCCAAGGTCCCTTCAAACTCTGTAATTCTGTGATGATATGAGTGCAAGTCCCTGCAGTTTCCTTGGCAAGGTTTTCCAGAAGAGTTTGCTATTGCCTCCTTTCCAGGACTGAGAGAAAGTGGCTGGCCCAGAATCACCCTGCTGGCTTTCGGCCTAAGGTGGGATTAGAACTCGCCATCTCTAGCCTGCTGCATTCACCAGAACCCCAAACCGCCTCTCTGAGTTCTAGATTTGCAGAGGTTTTTAATAGTAAAACAATGAAAGAACGTGAGGCTCTGATTAAGACCCGCGACTGAATGGGGCAGCAGGTCAGGATGAAACTGGCTCTCCTCGGAGATGCCTCCGGAGAGGACTTAAAACCAGGATCAAGGCAGAAGAACAAGCCAAAACACCCCTCCCTCTGCTCCACAACCCCCCCCCCCACACACACACACACCCTGGCCAGATGGAGCGGAGGGGGAGGGAGAGTGAAGCCAAGGAAACTTGGCTGACCCACAGAAAGACCAGGAATGGGTCTCCAGCACGGCACAAAGGACGGAGCCCCCCTCCCCCTCCCCCTCCCCCGCCAGGAAAGGGCCTGGGGGGAAGGAAGCCCTTCTCCAGAGGAGGCTTACGGAGACAAGCGTTTTCGGTGAAGTCTTTCAGGAATCTCTCACACTCCTCCTCCATGTTGCCACTCCCTTGGCAGGAGCACCACAGGGAGACCATTGGGTTGCTAACACTTGCATCCACGTAGTTGGGGGTCAGGTCCAAACCTGTCACAAAGGAGGAATGAGGGTCTCCAGGGCGCCCAGTCCCCTGAGGGGAGCTTTCGATTGAGCTATGGAGTAAGGGTCTTCCGGGAGGATCCCCTGCACAGAGACGCTCCCTGCACCCAGCTCAGCCCCCTCCCGGGAGTCTTTCGCACCCTCCTTTTGCCACATCTCCCTCCCTTCATGGCCACTCAGGTGAGCCACAAGCTCTGTATCTCTACCGGAAATGCCAAAATAACAGGTATTGCTAAATTCACTTTCAGTTAGAATAATGTGGCTAAGTTAGTGAAAGATAAGCAATGGGGCAATTTTATAATTCCTATTCTTCTCCTGCTCCTTCTCTCTTTAAGTAATAAGCGGCTAAAGGCTGCATCCACACATTTTATATTACTAACATTTCTACTTTTAGTGTGGGAAAAAATCTTATTTTAGAAGTGGATGGCATTATAGTATACATTATACATGATTCCAATGTTCACATACTTTATTTTAATTTGTAGCTCTTGATTCACACTTCAGTATTACTGTTTCTTAGTTCTCTGTTTATATCTTTCTGTTTTGGTGACAGACTTCCCTTAAACGGGAAGATTGGTGATGGGGTGCAGATTGTCCAGATCCAAGGATGGGCGTACAATAGCAACTTCCTTACTTGACCCTCTCCTGGTCTATAAGACTCACCTATCAGGCCAGTGTAGGAGTCCAGGCACGCCTGGTAGTTGTCCCTGGAGCAGCTGGTGAGGAAGGCTTGGCAGTTGGTGTGGAAATCAGCCAGTCTTGACCTGCTTACAGAAGAGCCAGTTAGAAGGACTGAAAAGAGGGGGGGGCACTGAGAGCATCTGCCTTTTGGCCTTGTGGTGGGAGGAGTTTGGGGACCTGGAAAATTCCACTTGCTTTGTTACACTTTTAAAATCCTATTTCCTTCTTTCCACCTGGGACTGGGAATGGCTTCTGCATCCATGATGATCTTGTGGATGAGGCCACCAATCCATCACGTACTGCTGAGCCCTTTTCTTCCTCTTAGAGAGGCATGCATTTGGGTGGGGGAAGAAGTTCCGGGGAGTCATGAGAGGGTCCAGGGAGTCACTGAACTGGAAATCTGTGTCTGAATTGCTGAACTCTGGGGCCAGGTTGGGGATGGAGCCCCTCCAGTGATTTGCCCCGAGATAACAGTCTGGAGTGATTCAGGAAGTCCTGGACATCCTGGAGACCTCGCAGGGCCAACACACACCAGCACTGATGTGCTAGTTCCACATTTTGGGCTGTTGTGATCCACAAAGGATATTAAGACAGGCCTTTTGCCTGGTAACTCTCTGGTTGCTTTCTGGCTAGCCAGTGCTGTTCCCCCCTGCAGGGAGATTGGATGTAAGAGCCACGCACCCTGGAGGGTGGACGATGGATTTCAGAAGGGGTTTGAGGGTTTTGCTGAGGGTCTGTTGGGCAATTCAGCAACGGCCTTAGCTATCATGTATAATGGATGCATAACGAGGAACTTAGATTAGATTGTTCTTATGTAGATCTCAAAGGCTCCTCACACTGTTCTAGAGAGAGCGAGAGAGCTTGGACGGTGGCCACCTCCGATCAGCTGAAACAGGATCCTGCTCTGGAAAATAAACTTCTCCTCTGCTTCAAGTAACTACCTGTGATCTTTCAAATTGCACCTCACAGCCGATCTAATTTTCCTTCCAACAATTTCCAAAGTTTTTTTTTTTAACTATGGAATTTGCCACCACAATGGCCACCCACCTGGAGGATTTAATTTATCAGCATATGGACACAATAATCAATCCTACGGGCTGGCCCTTACCTCGGGCACTGGAGGAGCAGCCTCTGGCAAGGAAGAAGAACAGCTGTGGGGGTTTTGCAAAGAGAGAGCCAAAGCTTGCAAGTCTCTAAGCTGAGATGCAAAAGAGCTTGAGAACTGGGTTGGTTTGGGCCAACGTGGGTGGGACATTTATTAGCTTGATTGGTGTGAAATTTAAGTTCTAGTAATTATTTTTATATAAGATGTATGTAAGCATCGGTGCATGCATATTTCACACAGTTAGATATAAATTTGGAGTGTCTTTTGCGGGGCAAAGGAATTGATCTTCCGCCAAAATTCCGGGGGTGGGAATGAAATCCACTTCTGGAATGCCACAAAGCAAAGGCCACTTCTAACTGGCATTGGGAGCCCCCAGAAGGTGTTTTCTGGGTTAAAAGGGAGCCTGGTTTGTGTGATGTAGCACTCAGGAACTTTAACAACACCCAACCAAAAAAGTATGAGCCTGAATTTTTACAAAAAACGTGTCAAGTCCTGACTTTGGACAACTCTAGGTAAATACTGCTTAGAATTATTTGTTTGCCCTCATGCCTGAGTTCCAAAACAGGGTATTTTGCCAAGTTTCCAACAGGAAAATGGATTAAATTATAAATGATTATTTGCTTAAAACCACAGACCATCACAAACTAAAGGATATATGGAATAAATCAACAAGATTCCAGATGGAATGAAGAATCCTCTGTTACAAATTATATAATCCGATGCAGGACACCTATCCATTCTGACAGGCAGGTAGTTAAATACGAGCAATCTCTGCTTCCCCATTTCCACAGCAGTGATTTGGGGGGGGGGCTGTCCCGAGGAGCAGGACCTGCCAGCTGCAATGAACCTCCAAAATGACCAGCCTGATGACCCTAAACCTCCACTGTTTTTTTCATCCTATCCAAGCCACGTGTTGCTTTCCCACTGGGCCCCACAAATGCAAACCTTTGGCTGCCAGGCGCATCACCCGCTGTGGCGCTCTCAGAGTTGTGGAGGGGGGCAGAGCAAAAGAGGGGGGGGAGCGAGGCTTTAGAGGGAGCTGCCAAGCACCCCAGAACCTGGGATGGAGACCAGCAAGGCCAAAGGGAAGGGGAAAGAGGAAGTTGGACTGCATTCATTTCAAGATCTAATCTGAAAAGACATGAATAAAAACAGATGCAGAGGACTCCTCACGAAGGGCACCGTTTCAAAAGTAAATTGGCAAGTTTCCCTCTTTGGTGAAATACTTTTGCCCTTTGAAGACTTAAACCACCTGCTTTGCCTCAGACTCACAGCCGTTCTGTTCATCATGCGAGGAGCATAAGTTTGCAAAGCTTCATCTGCAGGAAGACACACACACACACACACACCCCACACATCTGGCTAAGATGGGGATGCAACATTGCCTGGATTGCAGATTTAAGCAGAAAATGGAGGGAGACTCCATTAGCTTTTGCAATCAAGGAAGAAAAAAACATCCTTGCTCAGAAGAGCAACTGAAAGTCTGAGAAAATAAGTCACAGGGTGCATGGGAGAATTTAATGCAGATTAAGTATTGTTCTATGCACGCTCTGGGATTAAAAAAAGGCAAACACTATATTCTTATGTGATTTATTTTGCTAGTTACTTGTATATTAGTCTATCTATTTGCTTCACTTGTTTTAAGTTGTGGTGGTCATTGACCGAATAAATATTATTTTATTCTTCATGAGTGTGTGATTCAAGAGAATAAGGAAGCTCAGCCCAGCTTGTAGCATTGCGGGTTCCTGGCCTCCCCAATTTTGAAAATTGCTGTCTGATTGGCACTGCTCTGATCTGTTGCTTTTTTATCTTTGTTGAAATATTGCAGCTTTAAAAGAAAAAAAAAGATACATAGGGGCATCCTGACAATTTCTTTGATATATCTCATTTGGAAGGGATAATACAACAATTACTGCTAAAACTAGTCATTGATTTAATTAGGTAGTATCCCTGGATTGCATGGAATTAGCAACCAGCAAATTACCTAAACTGGACTCCATCCCCCCCCCGCCCCCCCCCCCCAGCCCTGCCTTGGCTCTCTGCAGAGCGAGTCCATTTCTTTATCAATTTAGAGGGCGCCCCACCCAGACTTTCAGCAACAGCAAGACTTCTGATCCAGCAGATAAGCCATAGCTAAGGAAGGGAGCCTCCTTGGGGGCCTCAGACATTGTTCCTCCCCCAAGAGGCAAATCTCCAGAGGCTTTCCAGATAGCATCTCTCGGGAGGAGCCAGTTCCAGAGACTGGCATGCTGCTTTGAAGACCAAGTGAGGAGATCCGGGTTTCCCTCAAGGATGGCAGCTGAAGGAGGACCTGGCTGTCTCTTCAGAAGGGCGGCTGAGCCCCAGGGAGGGAAATGTCCTTCTACGTGAGGAGTTGTGAAGGCAGAACCCAAGCAGAACCTCAGAACCTGAGCCTTAAGCCCCTGCCTACCCCTCGACAAACCCTAAGCAAGGCGCCCACTCTCCCTGATGCCACGGAGCAACTCGACGGAGTGAGAAAGCCCCCAGGTCTGTGAGCAGCTGCTTTCAGATTTAAGATGCATGATCTGCCCCTCCAATCTCATCAAGGTCCCTGTTTGAGGGACCCAGTCCAGAATCTCCCCCACCTACCCTACCCTACGTGGGGACTGATCACTTTGGGGTCCACCCAGATGGAGAGACACAGAATGTGGGAATGCCTAAAACGTGAACTCAGGGGATGAAATGCTCGGCTCTCTTCTGGACCAGCCCATCTCCCAGGCAGGATTCATCTCTCTTATTGGGCTCTGGTCATAATACCGATTTGACAAGATGCAAGGAAAGCAACACAATCTGTGGGGCAATCAAGCCACTTGCTGTGACATAAAGCCTGGAGCATCCAGGGTTTTCTGGCTTAGAGTGAAGCAGTGGGATCAGACGTGGTGAGAAAAGTGTGCAGATGCAGGAGGACACAAGGAACATCTTGACACAAGGTGAGGTTAGTAATCAAGCCAGGCATGTCTAAAAGAGGACAGGGCAGGTCTCTGGAGGACTGGGCCTCTCTTGATGGCTCTATTCAAGCCCCTGCCCCAGAGGCAGCTGCCTGGATGGTCGTCTACATGGGCAGGCTGGAGATCTTCCAGGACCCTCTAGAACGTTCAGTCGCTCTGGAGGCTAAGCTGGGGGACCATGGGCCCCATCCCTCTTCAGGAAGATACCCAGAAAAGGCAGGGCTTCTGATTGGTGCAGAATAAAAATGGGAACTGCTAATTTAAGGCAATTTAGGAACTAAACGTGTAAAATGCAACTTAAAATTACATCTGTTTATTTCTTGGCCATGCTGATTGCAATACAAGCAGTTGGCATTAAGCCACTCTTCCATCTTTTAACAGGAAAGCCGTAGAGATACTGAATAATTAATAAGTAATTAATAAATCACCATAAACAAGAGATCAGAGCAGTCGCTCCCCACCCCACCCCACCTTATTCCTAGAAGACGGCCAAATAAATCTGTCCTGGGAATCTGTCCTTGGGATTCTTGTGTGACCCTTTGAAAGCCCAGAGACAGCCCTCAACCACAGCATCCTCTACCAGGGTGGGCTGAGAGGTCAGTTTCTCACATTCGGGGAGGGGCATAAGGGGAAAGTCCCTCACAGCAAATGCCTCAACCTGCTAAAGCCCCCTACAAGAGTGCCCCGCCTGCATCCCCTCCTGCCGAGGACCCCCCCCCCCCCAAGAACCCAGAAGGCCTTACCGGCAGATCGGGTCCACTTGGCACTGGCTCCGCAGAACCAGGCAGTTGGGCTTCTCCCTCTCCTGGTAGGAGCAGTCGGGGACGATGGTTTGCCGGCGGCGCTCCGCACAGGCCTGGTTCTTGCAGGGGCAGAAGAGCAGCCGGTAGCTGTATGCGCTGGGCACCCGGTCAAAAAAATGGCGCAAGGCTTTGCGGCACTTGCGACGGCTGCAGTGTTCAGTGGCCGAGACCTCCTTGTTGCAGGTGGAGATGTAGGCCGAGCGCAGCTTCTTGCAATTGTCGTTCAGGTTGCAGGCTTTGGCTGCGTCCAGGCAGGGGTTGTTCCTGGAGGAGGAGGCCGAATCGGTCCCTGCTGGGGAAGGAGGAGAGTCACGGAGGGCAGAGGGGACAAGCTGGGACAGGTGCCCAGACTCAGGGGTTTGGGGGGCAGGGAGGGCTTTGCGTCCCCCTCGCGAAGGTGATCCTGCCTGGATCAGGCCATCGAAACACCAGACTTTATTGCTTCCCATACATTTCATAACGACGACAATGAATTATGGAAAAACTTAAAACGACCTTGATACGTGGAGGGAAAGAAACCACCCTAAAGGTTTATTGGCTGGGCTCAGCAGTTGAAGACACGGAGTTGCCAGCTGGAAAGCTGGCCGCCACGGTTCGAGACCTTGAGTGCTACATGGGGGTGAGCTCCCTCCCATTCCTCACTCCAGCTCCTGCCCACCTAGCAGTTCGAAACTTGCAAATGTGAGCAGATAAATAGGTACCACTTTGGTTGGAAGATGGCAGCGTTCTGTACACTTTGGGGGTTTAGCCAAACTGGCTACATGACCATGGAAAATGGCTTCAGACAACAATGACTCCATCAGCCAAGAAACAGAGATGAGAATCGCTCTCTAGAGTCAGATACGACTGGTCGGAAGAAACCTTTGACTTTTATTGCAATGGTCAAAATGGATACTATGCCCAAGGGGAACCTTTTATGTCAAAGGGCATTAATTCCAATTTCCGACAAAACCTGGCAGGATTGGCAAAAGCAGTCAACTAATTCATGTGGAATGGGGGGAAATGAGAAAAATGTTTAAAATGTTGCAAAATTAAAAAAAATTAACCTTGCATTTCTAACTTCAAATTGCTTTATCTTTCTGCCTTTCTTGGATCCAACAGAATAGATAAAATCCCCAAACAACAGAATATAAATCATAAAAGGAATCAGTTTAGCCACTGGACTTCATAGACATTTTTTGTATAAGGAAGCAAAAGAAAAAATAATTTGAAAGGAAACATTATTAGACAAAGCTTGATTAAAATGTGGAATATGTTAGAAACAAGAATAAGTCCAGCAATTTCTTCATTAGCTTTGCCATCAAATGCCTTTTACTCTAAGGACAATTAAAATAAGAGAGTTTAATCACGTACGCCAGTGCATCCAGACTTTAAAAAAGACTAAATTTTCAGCAAGAACTGCTCAACTAACATGGTTAAAGTCTTTTTCAAATTTCTAGAAGACTAAGATGTGATATCAAGAAAAAAGAAGGAACTTTGAGAACAATGGTAGAATTTGCAACATTTATACAGAACCTAGACAGACAGACAGATAGACAAATAGATAGGTAATTAGATCTCACATTGTTATTAAAATATGACACAGAAATAGTACAAATTAAAAAATGTGTAACAATAAAGTGCCAGCAGAACTTCAAGGAAATCATCACAATAGAATTTTCTACAAGTTACAGTTGTAGTATAAAATTGGTGTTAAATGTTTAACAGATGGGATATAACTCTGTCAATAATTATCAAATCATATAGCAATAAATTTTGGAAATGCCATAACAAAGAAGGAACATGGTGATTATTTTTTAAAAAAACCCTCAAATGATTTGGACAGAAATACATCAAAATATTCAAAAATGCCTAAAAATAAAATTTGAACAGTTAAGAAATTCTTATTAGTTATAATTATTAGTTGTGAAATTATATTACCTATTAGTTATTATTCCAGAAAACATAAATGAAAAATAGCACAATTTATTAAGATATATGCCGTGAGCTGTCAGAACAAACTGCTTAACTCATTATTTGAATCGGCCTTCACACAAAAGGAAAAACAGTCCAACTTATCCAAAACAGAGCTATGGGAGACAGAATAGGAATGCAAGTCAAAATAAGCAACAATACGGCAAGAAAACACCTGTCCACTTTAGACAAATTCAGATCACTAGGACCACATGGATTATATACCATAACCCAGAGTCCAAAAGGAACTGGTAGACAGGGTCTCTTTCAAAGTTCCTGAAACACCAAGGAAATACCAGAAAACTGAAAAAGAGCCAAAGTGGGTTCCCATCTTGAAAATACAGGGAGGAAAAGTGAATTCAGGAAACTACAGATCTTTAAGTCTGACATCAATACTTGAGAAAATCCTAGGAAAGATGGAAAGATGATCAAGCAGCAAATCTGTGAGCACCAAGACATGAACAAAGCTATTACTAGAAGCCAACATGGATTTGTTAAAAAACAGATCACGTCAGACAACTCTTACCACTTTTTCTGACTAAACGCTGTGGACATACAGTGGTCTGCTTAGACGTCAGCGAGGCATTTGACAAAGCTGACCACAATCTACTTCTGGGTAAGATAGAAAAATGCGAGATGGAAAGCATCACCACCAGATGATCCCACAGCTGCCTGACCTAGTAATAAAAATATCTTTAAAAAAGAAAGAGATCTTGAAGATGTTGTAGGAAAATAATGGGACCAGGCCAAGCTCTTCAATGCAGGAAAGTTTTTATTATGCGCAGGTTCAAACTGCA
>JAEANM010010164.1:0-15942 GCA_017656035.1 Myanophis thanlyinensis
CTCACCCTTCCTTTCTCTACTTCCCTCCTCCTTCCATCTTTCCCTTATCCTTGTTATATTTAAATTTCCATTTCCATTCAATTTCCATTTAAAGTTATTAGAATGATGTGAGCGACTATTGTTCGGTTATCAAAACTGTCAATCAACATTATCATTTGATATCAAAATTAACATCGAGAAATCACATTGTTCATGTATTGAAGGTATGTAATTGTTTATATATACTCAAAATAAAAATAATTAATAAAAAAGAAAAAAGAAAAAGAAGAAATAAATCCATTATTAACTATTAGAAATTAATCTAACATTTGAATGTGTTTAACCTACAATCTAGGAGAAAATGGAAACAGAAAATGTAGCATAAAAATCAGATTTAATTTTTTTAAAATTGTACATCACAGCATGGTACTAAAACAATGGGACTATATCAAAGGCTGCACATGGAAAAAATAATACAAGAGTTTTTTTCCCATGGTTTCTACCTCCACATATATTTTAACACTTCTATTCCTTGGCTGACCTTTCACCTTCTGTATTAGTTGGAAGTGATGGTTTCTCCTGTAAAATCACAACTGCCTTCAGCCTAAAATGTACACTATAATTGAACCCAGTGGACCACTACAAAGATATATGCAGACATTTAGAAAAGAGAATTAGAAAAAGCACGATCCTTTCTTAATTTAGCACAGCCCTAGGGAGATAATACGTTGTATGTTGACAGACTCCATATGTGTTATGTTGCTCTTTAGACCTACAATTCAATATAAAATGTGTTTTTAGCAGAAAATCAGCCATATTTCATGCTGAAAACATGCCTATGATACCAAATTCTGTTTCTAAAGGGAGAAAAATGTATTTAAATATCATGTTGCCTCGTTTTTTGTTTTCATCAAGAAGGAAACGCTTAACTATAATGAGCAGGTATGTTTTTCATACTCTAGTTTTATTTTCTGTATCTTTTCCAACATACTACAATTTTAAACAATCTTTTTATCCCTTTTATCTCTTTTAAAATTAAAAATCACAGACCCAATTAAAATCCAAAGGGAACATATTTTTAATTCAACAAGAGGATTCAATCCAGCCTCATAATCAACTAAGTAAAACAAGGTCTAAGATGTTGGAAGCACTAAAGCTAGGACAAACAGTTCCTGGGTTTTGTTACTGGCACATTGCAAGTTAATCAGAATTATACTAGTATAGTAAACAAAGGCGCAGATTACATTGTATGGAGCTTGACTACATGCTTGTGAAAATCAGCACTACTTAATTCTGCATACATTACATATATCTCAGTAGAACCTGGTTCTGTGTTTTTTATGCAGTGTTATTTTAATCACTAATAGAAAATTTGTTCAAAGATGATCATTTTTCTTAAACATTTACACCTACTTATTATCCTACAGATCTAAGGATCTGCTTTAATCCATAAATCACAGAAGATAAAACACCTATAAAATGAAAATAAATGATTGCTTAATAGACTAAATAGCAATAGCAGTAATGTGGGAGAACTAATGGTCAGATTAATTCTAAATGCTTGAATAAAACCAAGTATTTCCCTTGTGCTAAAAACCAAAGAAATTTAACCTTCATTCCATCAGCAACACAACACAAGTAATCTGCCCATGACAATGAAATAAATGACTCTCCCCATAAATCTGGATTCTCTCTTCTGCCCATAGTACTGTCTAGGCCAGGGGTGTCCATCTTTGGCAACTTTAAAACTTGTGGACTTCAGCTCTCAGAATTCACCAGAATGGCTGGCTGAGGAATTCTGGGAGTTGAAGTCCACTGGTCCTAAAGTTGCGAAGTTGGCCATCTCTCATCTAAGGCCACATATATCAAGTCAATGCAGCATCTTGGCAATCATAGAAGCTTGGAACTCCTAAACCTAGCATGGGAAAGGATTCCATATGCACGTTAAATTCTCCAAAAGGACCATTCTGGAATTTTCTATGTCTGAAACCACTTCAGCTAACCTAACTACAGAGACCAGCAGTAAATATGATGGTTGCTATACTATCAACATCTTTTTCATATGTCTTGTGTAGAAAGTCAACGTCTACCCCCCCAAAAGAATGAAATATTTGGGGAAATATTAAAAAGGCAGAATATTATAAGAAACATGCTCTTAGAGACAAAAAGCAGACTTAGTCTCTCTTAATAGGCCCAAGCAGAAACTGAGGAGGCCAGCTTTTAGAAATGCAGATTTGGTAATCCATTCAAGACATGATATTTTGAAACTCCTTGCAGGAAAACTAACAAAGGCAGAATGGTAGGATTAGAAGAAGCCCCTCACCCAAGATCCAGTGCAGGATGAAAACCATTAGCCACAATAGGAATTGCCCAACATCCTTTCAGAACACAAGCCCCTTCATTGCACCGTCTCAGAGCAGTCCAAACTTCAAAGTCACAGAAACTTTGGAACTGATAAACAATAAGCCAGAGGTTGACCAGATTAGCTCAGACAAAGACCTAGGATTTGCATTTCTTCTTTTGCCTATAGAGCCAGCTATGACCCTTACATAACCACTACATGACCCCATAGGAATCTGACAATGCCAATAGAATACTAAAGGACATGTTCTTGCACAGGAACAGCAAGCTCAAATACAAACCCCAAAGAAGGTATAAACCTCCCCCCATTGTGCTCACTCTCAACTCCATTTTGTCAGATGCCCAGAATCACATGTGGTTCTGCTTCATCAATAAACCATCTTTCCAATCAGCCTCCATGTTTTCAGTGTCTTTCTCCTAGCTTGGAACTGAACCAGATGGATTTTTTTCCCAACACTAGTATGTACCTACATGTAAAAGTGTTTTCACAGGACCCACAGATTCTATTTAATGCATGTCACTCATCAAAATGTTCCCACAGAGGATCCCAAATGTTTATGAGTTCTGTGCAGTTTGTGTGTATGTAAACAACACAATAATTTCCAACAGAATCATGTGAAATGTCTGACACATACAAAGAACTTACCATCTGGCATCTCTGCACAGAGCTGCAACCCTAAATTATTCCGTGGGTCAATCACCCAGTGGTTGCTGGTCACAGTGATATCAAACACAAGCCAGCCAATATGAGGAGCTTGAGCTCGTTTTGTATCTAATAGGAACAGGTCCGCATCCCTAGTATAGAAAGAAGAATTTAAAAAAAGGCATAATCATTATGTCATATAAGATAGACAATCTACATACGCATGATGTCACATGTTGGAAATGCAAGGCAATAATCCATAAACTAATTAAATGTCAGTGCTTCAAATTAATTTCTCCAAAATAATTTTGTGTTGGTATTAATAATCCTGGAAATTTCTAATTTTTATTTATTTATATAGATTTATATAGATTTATTTATATAGAAGCGATTTTATCTCCCATAGTTCAATTCTATGAACATGAAAGTGTTGTAGATGTAACAGAAATTCCAAAAGTTGCATGCAAAGTGTAGACAATAATGAGAAAACCCATAAAGATCAAGCTTTAGAACAGACTGATAGTATTTTGAAATATTTTTTCATAATTTGTGCATGGGGGGAAGCTATATATTATTTTGATTTTCTGAATAACTACACCAAAAATCCACCCATTCTAACTATTTTAAAAGAAAAAATACAGGTAGTCCTCAATTTACGATCACAACTGAGCCCAAAATTTATGCTGCTAAGTGAGAAATTTGTTAAGTGAGTTTGCCCCGTTTCACAACTTTTCTTGCCATATTTGTAAAGTGAATCATGCAGTTAGTAAATTAGTAACATGATTGTTAAGTGAATCTGGTTTCTCCATTGACTTTGTTTGTCGGAAGGTTGCAAAAGGTGATCACATAACCTTGGGACACTGCAACCATCATAAACATGAGTCAGTTTCAAGCATCCAAATGTAAATCAGGTGACCATGGGCAAGCTGCAATGGTCATAAGTGTGAAAAATGGTCATAAGTCACTTTTTCAGTGCCATTGTAACTTTGAGCAGTCACTAAGAAGAGTGTTGTAAATCGAGGATTACCTGTATTTTCCAAACTTGTTAAATATTTTAGATATGTTCCTAGATCTTTCTGGAAACTAAGTCCAAGATTATGATTTTACCCATTTTTTACCTAAGGGAATATTTGCATTAAAAATTACTCATGGTGAGGAGCATGGATGTAGCAAATCTCATCTTGAAGTTCATTCATGGCTTCCTATCCCAGCTCAAACACAGGAGTCCTATATACTGCAAATAGATTAACAAAGTAAATGTAGCTCTTGGTTCTCTAAAAATAAATACAGCCGAGCCATATAGTATACCCCTTGTTGCAGCTAAATTAAACTTGGCTTGCTTTATTCATGGTTCAGGGCAGCAAGTCTTTTTCAAAACTAGTCCTGTAAATTGCGCATGTAATTCTTGCATTTGCTCATCTATAATGATTAACTGAACTAATCATTTACATGATGAAATTGGAAAATTGGATACCTGTGAATTTTCCTTCTGGCAACCTCACAGGATGGCAGTACAAGAGATGAGTTGTTCAACCTTCCAACCACTTGGAGAAAAAGACTCCAGGTAGAGGCTGAAAACAGACATGCCGGTATTAGGAACCACCGCTCTGTTCTCAGTCCAAACCAATATCCTATTTTATTTTTCCAGACTTGTGGGGTTGGGTGGATAGAGTGGCCAAGATAGTTGCAGAGGTGATAGAGGCTTTGATCAGGGCTGACCTGAATTTACACACTATGTGGATGTATAGAAGAATAAATGTTCAGTGTCACTTGGATCATTCCCCTACGGAGGAGGTAAAAGCTAAGCCACGTGCTGTCTTTTATAATACTGTCTTTAACAGCACCTCCTATTTGAACAGCTGACCAGACTAAACTTTGCAGAGATAAAGAGCTACGCCAAGGAAGAACGGAGCAGGGGCTGAAGTTATTCATCAACCATTAACTGCTGAAAGAATAGGCACACAAAAAGGAATCTCAGCACAATCTCCCTCACTCTGTTAACACATATTTTGTTCAAACTAAAGAGAATCTTTCTAAATTTGCATCCCTGCACATGAATGTGAGTTTTTTTGCAAATCCATCTCTCTTTTGTATTTCCATTAATGATGTGTCCCTTTTTCGGACAATGATACAGCATCACCAGAGCTAATCACCAATGATACAGCATCACCATTTACCTAATCAGTAAAACATTGCCATAAGCACTGACTTTTTAACCAGAATAAGCAGGCTCATGAGCTAGTTCTACTGTTGAGCATGCCCCCTTAAGCCCTGGGTTCCCATCATGGCACCCAAAAGTATTGTCCTTGGTCTCTACCTGTTTTATGTTCCACCCGATTAGCTTCTGTAAAGAAAAATAAATAAATATAAGGAACGTATTGCATGTATCATTATGTAGTTGGCTTGTTGTAATATGTTCTGTGTGGGACAGTCTATAGAAATGACTCAAAAACTACAACTGGACCATAATGTAGTACCTAGCCTGTTGGTCAGATAACTGAGTCACTGCAAAATAATAATTTTGAAATTAGTACATTTTTAACAATAAGGTTCTGGGCCTGTTGTTAAGAGATTATCACCTGCAGAGCCCTATATAGCCGTGATGGCGAACCTATGGCACAGGTGCCACAGGTGGCACACAGAGCCATTTTTCTGGGCACACAAGCTGTCAACCAAGTTACCTCCAGCTGAGCATGTACATGTGATTCCAGAGACCCAGCTGGTCTTTGGGCCTCCGCTGTGCATGCGCATGATTGCAGCAGGAAATCCAGCTGGTCTACAGAGCTCTCCTGCGCATGCACACGTGATTTCTCATGTGTGTGTAAGAGCCTGCACACAGCGTGCAAACATTGCACGTGCAAAAGCTGCATACATGCACAGATGGTGCAGTTGCACATGCAGTGCATGTGGAGGAGTCACATGCAAGTTCGGATGGCACATGCAAAGCGCATATTTTTCGGCACTTGGTAAGTAAAAGGTTTGCCACCACTGCTATGTAGCATTGCACTTCTATAGATCAGATATATAGATGCCTGTGAAGACTTGCTAAGGGTCTTCCCTCCACAAGGTGTCAGCCAGGTGTTAGGCCCTTTCTGTAATAGTCCTTAAGATGCATCACTTTCTGCTTGGCATCCTGCGAAGCAGTTCAAACTTTAGTCCATCAATGCTTTGATTCTAATTAATGATGGGTGGACATATGAAAGGGGGGGTTAACTTAGTTTAATTATATTGTTTATATGTCATGCTTTGTCATAGACCACTGAGAATCTTTAGATTGGAGTGTATTACAAAAGAGTCAAATTGACAAATTAATACATCCCAAAGGCATTTTCAAAAAAAATAAAGATTACAGATAGTTACAGCTCAGTGCTTTGTTTGGAAATTTTATTGGCTGCCCGTCTTACTACAAGATAACTAAGTATGTCCACCTGCCCAGGAAAATGTCACAGATAAGCTGGGTAGGTGGGTATTACTTCCACTTAAGGCATCCTGCAGATTTAGAAAAAGTAAGAACCTTATTTGTTTACCTATGGTAACTGGATGTTGTGATTTGTTATGTCCCCCAAAGTAAACATTGTGTGAGTGTGTCTTTGGTGTTTTCTCAGCATTCTAAATGGTCTCACAACATGAAAAGCTTCAGGAACTATGATTTGAGGACCTGTGCAATGAATTATGCTACTAGAGGCCTGGCTCTGTGTCTGGAATACACCACTACAGATGGCTGAGAACTATATTTTCTTCCTATGGAGAATCTCAGTCATCCAGGTCACGGTTGCCCCAAAGGTGCTTTTTTAAGAGGCAACTGGACTTCCTTGTTTTGTTTTGTTTTTGAAGACATTTCACTTCTCATTCAAGAAGCTTCTTCAGCTCTGACTGGATGGTCACCATTCCCCACCATCCAGTCAGAGCTGAAGAAGCTTCTTGGATGAGAAGTGAAACAACTTCCAAGAAAAAACAAGAAAGTCCAGCTGTCTATATTTTTTTCCATTTAAAGGAGCTTCTAATACGAATCCAACTCAATCAATTCTATTTTCTAGCCATCTCGCCAGTTAGTTATACAGCCTCGTTTTCTGAGGACTAATAAACTGGACTGTTAAAAATCTAGCAGCTGCATTTAATGTTATTAATTTTGGGCTAGTTTTTACGGTTGGTTGTACTGGCAAAGATGAGTAAAGTAAAATAGGGCATGACTCATTTAACAACTGGCTTGCTTACGAATGGAAATTTTCTGCTCAATTGTGGTTGTAAGTCGAGGACTCCCTGTGATGCTTGTAAGGGGAACTTAAACAGCTTTCCTGTGAGTGATGTTTACTACCTGTTTACTATGTCTTGACAGTTTTACCCTACAGATTTAGATGTTTCTGTGACCTAGCTAGAAAATAAAATTGATTGTGTTGGGGTCATATTAGAAAGGGTGAGGGAGAAGCAAGTTTCTACCACCAGCTGCACCCAGAGCATAAGCCTCTTAATGAAAAACAAACATGCAGAAACTCTTTGAAATGGAGAAAACCCAACAAAGCACCTGAGGTGGGGAAAAAGAACATCTCATTAGCAGCTACCCAGTGATACATTACAAACACCTGGAACAAGCAAAAAACAAAGATAGAATACCAACATGGTTGAGAGGGGGAAAAATAATTAAAGGTGAGTAATAGCTGAGATGCATGAATGCCCAGAATAGGCTTTCTGAGCACATTAAAAGCCTCTTAAAAGACCTTTCAAATTCTAAGTAGAGCATTTACATCTATAGTAAATCTACTCTGGCAATAAAAAAAAAAGTTTTATTTTTGTATTGATAGGAAGTGCTTAGCCAGGATAAATCCTTTAAATGGCTACTATGGTTATTACAGTATCTACTCTAGCTTTTAAGTAAATAAAATGCCTACAAGTTGCTGCACTACATTCAACCCCATTCAGAAGCTATTTTTTTTCCTTGAAAAACGAGCACCTTCATTGACCTGATATTCTCAGCCACCAATCTAAAACCAGCCAGTTGATTTCATACTGTTTTCTTTTCTTGCTCTTCCATATGAAGGAAAAGGGGAAAGCTCTCATTCCAACAAGAACTAAATATTGCCAAAAGGCAAATGAAACTATGTGCATATGTAAAGAGGGGATTCCTAACAAACAAAATAGGCAAAGGATGTATACAATTCACTGGAAAACATCAGCAATAGCTAAATGAATAGGATGGACTTCTTTCCACTTCGGAGATCTTAAAGGAAAATTCACAGGTAAAACCATTTTTTCCTTCATCTTAAAGCATCTTTGATATACAAGGTAAATGTTTTTATGGCATGGACTCTTGGTGGAGAATCAGAGCTGTGAGTTTCAGACTGAAACAATGTTCATTCTGGACCACATCCATTAGAGACAGAAATAGCCATTCTTATCTACAGGAGTTAAGTGTTCTCTTTCTGTATTTCATTTTCTTTCAAATGGTTGTAGGATCAACATCATCAGCTGTTTGAAACACATATATGCCATTGCTTCCATGCACCTACATAATAATATTCTCCAAAAATCTTCATCTGTTGCCTCCTGGATATTAAACTCTGCAATGTAAAACTCTTTCATTTTTCCTAACAAAAATATGTCAAGAAGAACATGCACAAAATCATACTAAATTATTTAAAAAAACGAAGGATATAAGAATGAAAGACAAACATAGCTTCCAGGCAGAGGAATACCACACAAAAAAAATTATCCAAGGAATATAGTGGCATGTATTTTATCTCTTTAATTGTTTTCTAGACAGAGTTCATTCATAGGGGCTGGGGAGTATGGATCTGCAAAAGGATTGTAGCCTTTTAAATTATAATACAAATATTTGGTGGTTTCAGAATTTCAGACGCATGCTTCTGTCTTTGACAGCTTCCATTGATATGATAAGCAAATGCAGAGTATCTTTTGGCCAGAATGCACAGTTTGGACTGACATCAACACCTGACATCCTTGGACAAGGATAGAATCTGAGTGCCTGGGAAATAGCAATAGTAATAGAACATACACTTATATACAGTATACTGCTTCATAGTGCTTTACAGCCCTCTCTAAGTTGTTTATAGAATCAGCCTATTGCCCCCAATAGTCTGGATCCTCTTTTTACCATCCTCAGAAGGATGGGAGGCTGAGTCAACCTTGAGCTGATGAGAATGGAACAGCGAACTACTGCCAGAGTAGCCTGCAGTACTGCATTCTAACCACTGCACCACCACAGCTCTTGTTGAATGAGTGCTCAGTCAAGGCCCAATGTGAGATTTTGTGTGTGTGTGTGTTTCTTGTCCACCCTTCTTTGGCAGTGCCAATTGTCCACCAAAGGTTACAAAGAGCACAGCAGTAACATGGCAGCATCCAAATCAGCGCAACAAAAAGTGCAGCACATTCCAGAAGGGTTGCCAAAGAAATACCATACAGCAATTATGGTAAATCTTGCAGAGACTTAAAGCATGTATGTTCCTTTACCTAAGAAACACAATGTCACAAAATCACAGCACTGAAAATCCCCCCCAAAAATGCAAAATTTACATTTGGTACTATAATCTGCAAGAATACAGGCAACAGCTGTATAAAACAACTCAGCTGGCTACCAAGTTATTTCTTGAACAGTCAGCTCGAGCAAAACTTTTCAAACTACCTTCAACTGATATTCTTTTAACTTCCAAGCCACTTTTGTTGGATTTTCATTTATGTTTAATTCCTTAACAGGAAGCAAAGAACCCCTTATTCCTAAATCTGAAGAACTAATTTAAAGTACAACTGGAAGAAAAAGTGACCTGTTTGGATATTCCTTGATGATCTGATAAATGCTAATCTTAATTGTTTCATTCTCAAATCGACTGTAACTTCGATCCTTGTAAATCCGAAATTCTGCTGCTGTCACTGCTTCTCCATGAGGGATCTGAGTCAAATCAAATCGGAATTCTTTGTAGTGCCGTCGCTGGTGAGAAAAATCCTTGTCTCTTTCCACTGTGAAAATAAAATGAAACGAAAAGGTTAAAAATCCACATGCCATGTTAATTCAGCGCTCGTTACAGGTTTTAATTTAAACTATAAGAGGCATTCAACATGCCAAAGTCACAAGGTCAAAGGGGATAGTGCCTGCAACAACTCAGAAAGGAAATCATTCTGCAAAAAGAACAAAAAAAATAGACTATATGTTTAAAAGTAATAAAGTTGTGGGCAAAAGAAAATCTCCACATGTTAGAAAAGAATTACAAAATTGGGTTGGTTCATCTTTCTATATGAGCAGGAATTACTAGCAGATGATCTTGGCATGGATGCTTGGACAGCATTGGAGGAAACGAAGCTGGCCAGGCCTTGGCTGAAGTCATAATATATTACATGGATGCTTGTTCCATTCTCATGCGGTGGTATTCGTATTCCCAGCTATATTTGCTCTGCAAATGAAACCATATTGAAAACCTTGTTTGCACAGCTACTTCTATCTACAGCAGGATGCTCATTAGACAAAAATATTAGTCATGAACTCTCTGAATTGTTTTGAAGAAGTAATTCTTGCTGCATCTGTTGTTCATCATAATGGCAGGACGGGTGACTCATTTACAGGAGGAGTGGTTAACCTTAGGTCCCCAAGCTATCTGGGGCCTCTGAGCCTCTTGTTTGCAGCTCCCAGTGCTGACCACTGACCACAATTGCTGGAAATTAGAAGCTTGGTTTCCCATCATTGTGAGGTGCAAAATACATAAAAATGGTCATTGATACCCCAAAAGAGGCTTAATATAGTTTTAAAATTCAAAAAAAGAAACACACATATTCTACCCACACTGCTCTGAATTCCGGCTCTACCCTTTCTCTCCTCAAGAATTAAATCCTTGTTGCTAACACCCCTGGGTATTAATGGATCTGGGATTGTGAATGCAACGCCTAATTAATCCATGCACCTAACACTTCACAAATGTCACTGCTTCCTATTAAGAGAGATACAAGGTCTTGGGTGCAGCTTACTTAAATCTCTACATCCCCTGCAGAAGCAGGAAAGTAAACCAATCACTTCTAGGTGGTGGAGGTTACTGTAAGCTGACAGAGAACAAAGCACACATGTTTACAGCTTCAAACCAATGAAATGATGGTGTATTTTCATTAAATACTTGGGTTATCTGACAAGCAGAGGTCAGAGGTTCCAAGAGTTTGTCTTGAAATTACTAAGTGCTCTTCGGCTGGCTGATAATTGAAAGCAGAGGCTAGAAATATCAAAGGAGGAAGGTGATAGATAAGTCACAGATAAATGGAAAGACTCTAGTTCATATGCCCTCAAAGGGCAGACGCTCCAGGAATTCCCTGTTGTGTTCCTGGGAACAGACCGAGGCATCAGTCATGGTACCTATTCCTATCTTTATCTTCTATCATTATCCAAGCCCGGATCTTCCCTGATCTCCTGGTTCTTCAGGCATCCTCCAGAAGAAAACCTGAACTTCCATAGAGGGTTCGAAATAGGAACTCATCAGAATGAACAAGGGATATGTCTATTTCATTCAGTATGGATAGTTCCAAAAAGTATGAGTTCTGAGTATTATCTGTAACGCTACAATAACCTGCAAACTAATTGCCTGCAATGCAAATCAGTCACAGCACATAGAAATCTATTTTCTAACTTTCCCCAAGACACACGTTTTACTTATGTTAACTCGAATTATACAGGATTAGCAAGATTAGAAGAAACAATAAAAACTTGTCTTCCTATACCTGCTTTGAATCCAACAATCTTTAAAGGGAACATAGATGAGGAAGCAGTGTTTGAATTGTCATTTTAGGATATGGAATTTGCTATTTAATCACAATTTTTATCTTCCAAGCAACCACCTTAAATAGTTTAGAAAATTTTTTTAGGTGGGATAACAAATACCTAAAAATAAGTGTGTGATCCATTAAAAGTAAAATCAAAAGGCTTTTAAAGAGATTGGGAATTTTGTTAATTGTAATATAAACCAAGAGTCTCCACCTCAAATAGCCGTGAACGCTGGTATCAAAGTCTGCAGTGAGAAAATAGAGTAACAAAGGATGTTAACAAATATAAATATATTTTAAAAAGCTGTAACAAAACAATTACAGGCAACATCCCATTCCTAACCTCAAAGTGGTCCCATACCTCCAGAGAGCTCCACTCATCAACTATATTTGATGCTGATAACAATATTACACACTTGCTGGCCGAGAGATCCTTCAGCCACCCTGACACAGGCCAGGAACATAGCCACCCTGTTCTGGTTCAGGTCTTCATACATACGAAGGCATATCTGGCTGTATGCCACAACTAATGCGGAGATAAGCAATCCCCTGACTGAGAGCCCAGAATGCTATCTTAATTTAAAGCAAAGTTTGATAGCAACTTACAGATTGCCCAAAAGCCTTGCATACGGCTACGTGAATAAACTGTTGCTTCCTGCAAAATTCCCCTCCCATTACCCCACCTATAAGCTCTCTGGGAGGGGCCAAACATTAACCCCTTATTTTCTTCTCTTCTTCTGAAGCTGCTCTCGTCTCCTCACAGCCCTACGCATACGCACACGTCAGGGACAGCCGCCCTCTGTTCTTCCTCACTGCTCCCTGACTTAGACGCCACCTGGTGGCCAACAGGCCTCCCTAGTCCCTGCTCTGACTCCGAACACCCTCCAGAGTCTTCCTCAGCCTCCAGGGCAGTCCCATGGTGTTCATCGCTGTCAGATTCCACCAACAGCTCAGCCGGCCGCTGTTTGGCCACAACACACCCCTAGCCTTATCCATTGAGGCAGCCCCCTTTCTTCTAATCACCAAAGTAGGCAGACCACAGCAGTGGTTCTAGTCACAATGGCACCCTGATGCACAGCCACCCTCTGTCCTACTTTGCTTTGATTCCAAATCATATATTTTTCCTAGTCCAGGAGTGTCAAACTCGATTTCATTGAGGGCCACATCAGGGTTGTCTTTGACCTTGGGGGGCCAGGGTGGGTATGGCCTGGGTTGGCATGACCACCTTGATGTCACTCATGTCAGGGGCAACTGTGGTTGCCCGAGTGCCCTGCCAGTGAAAACGGGCTCCTGAGATTGGGAGCCTGTTTTCTTTGATAGAGGCACCATGGGCCGATCCTTTGCTCCTTCCAGGGTGGATCTAAGCACCCCGTGGGCCGGATCTGGCCCCCAGCCCTTGAGTTTGACACCTATGTCCTAGTCCAATGGAGGACCGAAAATGTCCACCTGAGATTGGCACACTATCCTCTCACCTCATTGGCTACCCTTTCTCTGTAAGAAGGTGTGTGAAGGTTGTTTACAGCATTCTGACCCACTTCCTCCAAAACACCACTGCAGGCATTTAGATTGTGAGATTGTGAGTTTAAGGCCTCAGATATAAATTCTTTAAAGCTCTTGAGGTCAGTTTGACATAGCTTTGTCGTTTAGTAAAGTTGCAACTATCGAAGTCCACATCTGGGTCAACCAGACAAGGTTGTAGTCCTCTATACTCTTGTAGCATGCCAGCAAGTGATTCTTCACTCTACCACATGCATTCCTAATGATACTGGAAAAATATTCTGTCCTGGGAAGGCAGCTGATCATTGACCAAAACCTTTTATTATTTGAACAGACAAGTGCCAAAACAGGCAGGGCATAATTACATCAGCGGAGGAACTGCAGCAGAATTTTGGAGTAATCTGTCATCTTCTCTTGCTCCTTTGGTGTTTTAATGCTACCTGCAGCTGGACACAACCATTTCAGTGTGTTTACTCACAAAATATCAGCAGGAAATTACACTGCTTATGTCTGGCCTCATGCCACAGTTGTGCAATCTTGGGAGACTCTAGTGGCTACGGCGATGGAAAAATAAGAAACCGAGTAAACGAAAATACTTCCTACGTCTCCATCCCTAGTTAAGCTTTTACTTGGAACACTCTTCAAAATAAACATATATAGAACTCGGCAGAATCCATATTTTAAAATGATTATTAGTTGGTTGCTAAAATGAAACTAAGAGGGCCTATTAGTAAAATCAACCACCATAAGCTGTTTTACATTCAAGAGGCTTAAAACCTTCCATAATATTTTTAAATGGATATTAAAAGTTTTAGCTGTTTGCTTTCCAAGATTATTACTGCTGAAAAGTAAATGTATTTTGTTACATGCATGCCTTTGAAAAATTGGGCTACTAAAGCATTTACATTTTTTTTCCATCTTAGTCAGAATTTATGCTTCTCTGAAGAATTTTAGACAGAGAATAGTTCCTACTGTTTTAAAATACCCCAAGACATGTTAGATAAATAGCTGTTAAGCAAAATGACCCTTTGAACTCTCAGTTCATGTAACTTCATTGTATGCTTGTTCAGCTACTTAAAACCTAATCAACGGTGTGTATGCCCTGCGCTTCCTCTCTCAAATGATCTTTGACAGAGACTTATCTACATCCTGAGCATCACAGTCTTTTTCTTTTTTTTTACAAACTATCTTATTCTTAGTATTTTCTGACAATAGCTTGTCTGGTGTTGCCTTTAATTTACTTCTTTATTGCATTTTACTTACTAATTAAACTTATATGCCACCCATCTCACTATCAAGCAGCTCCACATATATTTATTTATTTATTCATTCATTCATTCATTCATTCATTAAAAAGGGGTGGGGAAGCCTAAAGATGCTAGCCCTCAACAACAACAAAAAAAACATTAGGCAGAGGACACCATAACCAACAAAGAGTCTCTCCTGATCACTCTTTCATCCAAATGTGTATATGTGTATGTATAAAATAAGAAAACCATTTCACCCCACAAAGTAATTCTGACAACCGTATTTGTAAATATGTACTAGGGTATTCATTTTATTTACCCTTTATATTTTCTAAATCCCACTAGTGTTGTGGATGTCAAAACAAGCATTACTTTGTAGCAACCTGTTGATTAACTTTCTTTGAAAGAAAGCTTCATTCTTGATATGGTACTAAACTGACCCTCTTCCCTCTTGCATCAAGAAAAGGCCTGGCAGCATCTTTTTTTCTGCCCTCATGACATCGCCTCCAACTCAGGGGTGTCAAACTGGCGGCCTGTGGGCCGGATGCGTCATGGGCAGGCCATATCCACCCCAGCTCCACAAAGGATACGTCACGTAATGGCAATGTGACGCTGCAAGTTTGACACCTGTGCTCTAGACTATCAATGATAATCTGGAGCTATCATTAGGTGTACCAATAATAAAGCTGTGTTTTTTTCCCCAAAAGCCAGCAGCTTCCCAAAGCAACCCACAGGTGTGTAAAAATCTGTTAATGCTTTGCCACACATTATACCAGTGGCAAAGTCATATGACCAGCAGTAGGTGGGGTCAGAACTGGGCTTATTGGCCATTTCAGAATTATGCAAGGAACCATCATTTTTGATGAAAGCCAGTTTGGTTCAGCGATGAAGGTACTGGCCTAGAAACCAGAAGACTGGGAATTCTAGCCTCGTCTTAGGCATGAAAACCAGCTTGGGCCAGTCCCTCTTAGTCAGCCCAACCTACCTCACAGCGTTGTTCTTATGAGGAATATAGGAAGAGGAAGAAGTATTGCATAGGTTCAGTGACTTGAGTTACATATGAAATAATAAAGGTAGGACAAAAATCTAATCAATAAATCCCTCCAAATCCTGGTTTGTCTCCCCAATGTCACTCTAGTTCAGGGTTCTCAAAGCAAGGGTCAGCAACCTATTCCAGAGGCCATTCCATCACCACCACAGGTATTTTATCTACTTTCTCCATCTCATAGCTTGCTTTTCTGCCTCCATCACTGAGTGCTCCATCACTGGAGGTTTTCAAAAATAGACTGGACAACCATTTGTGCAGGATGGCATAAAGATGTCTGCCTTGAGCAGGGGGTTGGACTAGAAGACCTCTGAGGATCCTCCCAGCCCTATGATTCTATGTTCTTGTTAGTGCTAGGCAGAGAACCTGTCACCATATGGTTACTTAAGAGACAATGTAGTGTAGTGTAGTGTAGTGTAGTG
>JAEANM010010165.1:0-15941 GCA_017656035.1 Myanophis thanlyinensis
GTGTTGATGTGGAAGGTCCATGATAGGTTTTTCGAGATGTGCACACCGAGGTATTTGAAACAGTCCACTCTCTCTACTTCCCTTCATTAATATGTTTCTTCTCCCTGAAACTTGGCTACCTGGTTCAAGAAGAGATTATCCTTAGGTATGTCTGACTGGCAGTTTATAGCAAAGAAGAGTATCATTGTAGTCACCATATCCTTGAATTCCTACCCAAACACTCTTGACTGAACAATTGTTTAAATATAATTTGTATTAAGAATTTTGATTACAGTAATAAAACTAATACAAACTAAACTTAGAGGGGGGGAAAAGTGTAGGAAAAAGAAAAGAAACATATAAAGGACAGACCATCATAACAAGTCTAAACAAATTTTGAAACTCTTCTCCTCTTATAAGTTTACAAACAGATGTCTCTTCAGCCTTTATCCTTTATCTATAGGCAAATCCATAAAACACCAACTTTTTCAATCATGATATTAGCAAGAAAATCCATAAAGGGTTGCCAGAACTTTGCAAAAGAAAATTTAATTAATTAAATCATTTTAATCTTGATCAGATAAATCAACTTTATATTCCTTCCTTTCTTTAATTAAATCACAAACTATTGAAGGATTTTATTTCTCTTTTAATTCTTTTTTATTCCATCACAGATTTCCTCAAGACTTTATCATGCATCTTTTGTAGATCCAATCAGAAAACATTTTATAGGTTTATCATTTGTATTTCCCTTTTAATTTTTAAAGTCTCAGCCAGTTTCTTTTGCTTATCTAGTGTCCTTTTCCAAATAATTATCTTGGTCTGTCATTTGTAGTTTCACTTTCAGTATTTTATCCTGTCAGATAAAATGTGTTACACACAAATCATTCCTTTATTAACACCTCTTGAACACACTATATCCCTAGAAGTAGACATCATTACTGACAGCAGTGATATTTTAGATATTAATTTCTGGCTCCATTGTTAAAATGTATCTTTTAAAGTTTCAGATAACATTTTTGTCATTTTGTAAGTCTCAATCTCCATAAAACACTGACATGAAGAACAGGCTTACATGTTTTTTCTTTCTTCTGCTTGTAATCTTTAGTCCTCTCTGGTGTCCAGTTTCTAAAATCAAAAAGTAACTTATCTTTGATATGACTTACAATAGCCAGGATAGCCAAAATAAGTCCGTTTCCCACGAGAAGCTATTTACTTTTTATAATTAATTCCAAAGTCTTATGACAAAAGTCAACAACATTCCAAATTTATCTGGATCTTTATTTATAACATTCTTAGATCAAAATCTTATTTAGCTTTTTTCTGTTTATTTCTAATTTTTAAGCTTATGATTATTTTTTCTTTTGTACAGAGTTCAAGATAAACTCACCCAATGACTTTTCAAACTTTTCATTCTGAGGGTCTCTAAGAACTTTATGATAATCAGGCAATTTCAGAAAGAGATCAGAAAGGGTGGCTTGCTAGCTTAGCAGCCTTAAATTTAAAGGCTCCTTCTCAGTTGTGAGAAGATGGCCAATCCCGTTATCTCCTGGTGTTCAGATTACAGAAAACTACTTTTCTGCAGTCTTCTCACACATGTGAAGGATCTCTCATCCTTTCCTTATCTGAATGTATTGCAAGAAACCAACTTACTCGTTGGTTCCTTAAACTTTGCCATGGTTGCTGGCTCTGCTCTCAAGGAGACATTTCAGTTCACCAAACTTCCCCCATAAATCCACTCTTAATTGGACTATTGTCATCTTCACAGAGGAATACAAACACGGTACATCCCCTGCAGGTCATAAGAATAGCCTTCTCATCTCTGTGTTCCTTTGATGAACAACAATGAAAAATATCCTCCTGCTTGACCTTTTCTGCCAAAATCCTGTTTGACAGCTCTGTGAGTTTACTCTCTGGGGAACTGGCTTCCTTATACCTCAGCACATCTGAAGCTATCACAGATAATAGGCAATTTGCAGCAAACAACAGCACAATGTAGAAACTGTAGCCTTCCATCTCCTAGGCACTTCTGCCTCTTCCCTGTCCTCAGCTGAATTTCTTGCTAAACTCCTCTTTGATCCCTCAGCGATTCTAATCTCTGAGGTCAGATTTCTTTCTCTGTCCACCCCAAACAATATGTTTCTTTGTGAAGCCCTTGCAGGTATAACAATACTGAAAATCAATGCTCTGTCTTCCCATGAGTAGAGATATAGAAACATGGGATATCGCTTAGACAAAAACTGCCATCTTCTTCTAGTCAACGGGATCAGAAGGAGAAGAAACAATGCAGCATCTGTCACTCAATGCTAAATTTGCTTATATAGCAGTGTTAGTCAAAAATATTTTTTTAGGTTGCAACTTAGAAAATTGTTAGATAGCCTGAAGAAGCCAGTAATAATTTCACACAATTATTGATGGAAGTAACAGAAATTTTTGGGTCATATAAACTTCATATCAACGATTTACCTTCTTATCCAGGAGAATGCAAGAGGTGCTATCTCATAATATCTAAAATCATGATAGAGATAAAGTATTGGGGATTAAAGCTACCCTTTTTATCCTTACTGTACTCAATACCGTTAGTTCCATGAGCGGGGTGACATTTTATTTTTCACTGCGCTCTGCTCTAACCTTTACTAATGCAAACATAGACTTGAACTGAACAACTAGAAAATAACCTGCATTGGTATCCTCCCATCTTGATTTTCTGTAACAGTACAGCAAGTCCCTGGTTAAAGGATGACCCATGGTTAAGAATATAGCCTAATTTATAGCTGTGTGTTAAATCCAAGTTAAATACACAATTGTTTGAGTTTATTACACAGTGTTACTTATACAATATTTATAAAATGTGCCAGCTTACATACAAATTCGACTTAAGGACAGATCTTGAGAACAAAATACATTCTTAAATTGGGGACTGAATGAAAACCAGTCCAAATCAAAATAAGGTGAACTTGACAGAATACATTGAATAAAATGGCTAGTTCTTCTTTATATTGTTCACTATGACAAGACATGAGAAGTTTTACAAAGTGTAGGCCTTCATTTTACATGCCTTTCCTTAATCTGCTTTTGCTCACAAATAAGTATATATTTTCATCTTAATAAGATTCTGCTAAAGGAACATTCCTATTTTTCCTCCTGCACTGCAGATTCCAGCACAAACAATTAGACCTAATTTGTCATTGTTGCTGATTGAGATAAAATGGCACTTCACCAATGAAGAATAGCATAAAGCATGTCCAATCTGGCACAATGTTGTCAATACAAGATGTGCTCACAACAACAGATCTACACTGGGAATTAGCTCTGAATTAAAGGTCAGGAGTGGTTTATGTTCACTCATCTACTGAACTCCATCCATTTCAAAACTGAGCAAAGCTATGTATGAATATGCATTAGTAACAGAGAATTGCTATTTAGAGAAAAACAAAACTCATTCCTGCTTGCCATTAGCTTCGCAACACATGGGAGTACAGCTTGCCAGCTACAAATGAGGAACTGTAGCTGGGAAAAACTCATAAACGATCATTTAAAATGTGCATGAAGACTGTTCCTTTACTTATTCGGGTGACATTTTAAAATATGGCAAGCTGAAGCTTTCAAAATCTAATTAGAAAATCATCTTTATAGAAAGAAACCAATATAACTGACAGACCAAAGGCTCTCACTATTTCAAATCAGAGAAATCTTCATGGATCTGGAGGGTTATTAAACTCAAAACAGAAAAAACCCAGCTGTGACTAATTTTTAATCCAAGCAGGAGTTTAATGCTAGAAGAAATGAGCACACAGCACTGAACAAAGCAATAAAACACCTTTGCATGCTTTGCTGAAGGCAATCAAACATGAACAATTGTACTCAGTAAGATGAAACCAACTGAGTTTGTAGGCTGAAGATGCGCTTGTAAGACAGCAGTCTGAATACACGTTTCAGTGAAGAGAATACCAATTAGGACTACTGTTTGTCTATCTTTTTTTCCATTTACTTTTTAAAGAAAATCCTAAACTCTTTCCCTATGTATCCCAATTCTGTGTAACAAAACCATGGGGAAAAGGGAGTTCCTGTCCTCTGGCTATTTCTCAGGCACTCATTTTCTAACCTTGAGTGTCTTAATCCTAATTATATTACAGGTAGTCTTTGATTTATGCCCATTTTGAAGGTATAATGGCACTGAAGAAGATGAGTTACAACTGGTACTCACAATTACAACTATCATAGTGGGTGTATGATCACATGGTCAAAATTCAGATGCTTGGCAACCGGCAGGTGTTTTCACGATTACAGTGACCTGGGGTCACATGGTTATAATTTTTTAATTTCATTGTCTGAGGTGCAATAACAATAAAGTAAACTAAATTATTATTTGCGACATTCTGAGGAGCCTTCCGACAAGCAAAACCAATGGGAAAAGCTGAATTTCTTTAACAGCTGTATGATCTGCTTAATGACCGCAGCAAAAAAGGTTGCAAAATCGAGTGTGACTCATTTAATGAGCATATCACTTAGCAGTGGAAATTCCAGTCCCAATTTTGATTGTAAGTCAAGGACTACCTGCAAATGTGATGGATCACAGCTCTTTGTGGAACCTTCTGATTTATTTTTCAGGAATGAAAAGAAAAAGATTCCCTAAGAGAGCAACACATATCAGAATTTAACTTCAGATAGAGTATCTTTTGATTCAGTTCCTAAAAAAGAATGGTTTTCCTTTTTTGATACCCTATGCAAGCAAAAGTTCAGCTTTGAAGAAACAGAATAGAAAAGGTATGGATACTTTTGACCTTGAGTGTTGGAGAAAACTCTTGAGAATGTAATGCAAAGCCAAGAAAAATAAACGAATGGATTTTCAAACAAATTTATCCAAAGTTAACACTCAAGACACAAATGACTGGGCTCTTATGATCTGCTAGAAATCTGAAAATATGAGTATAATTCTTAGCTCTGTTATAATACTGGTTTCAATTGCTCTCTTTATTGACAGCAATCTCTCTTCATGCTCAGCCATCAAAGAGAGAGAAATCAACAAAGCTTCTTTTGGAGCTGGTTCCATAGTCTAGGGCAGTAGTGGCAAATCTTTTAGAGACTGAGTGCCCAAAAGTCACGTGCATTTGTGTGTGTTAGAATGTAAATCTAACAGTTGGGTAGACAATATATAAACCAGGATTGCAATACTGTAACTTTAAGTAATGCTATAAATGTGATTGGTTGCTGTTTCCTCAAGTGCCCATAAGATGGAGCCAGAATCACTGTTAGATGCTGGTTGCTGGGTGTTGTTGGTTGATAGAAGTGCCGTGTATTAACCAGCGTGGATTTACTGTGAGTTTTGCTACTGTTTGCAAGCTTTGTGTACCGAACTGTTTATTTGACTCTGGACTGTGTTTTTGGATTATCCCTGAACTGAACCATTGATGACTGACTGACTTGACTATGAATGAATTTGGATTGATTGATGGACTTTATATACCTCTATTTCCACAGAAGTAAAAACCTATTTTTTACAATTCAGTGTCTCTGTATGCTGGTTTGTGTTTTCTACAACACCACTCTCATTACGCTTCACTTCGCACTCATTCTCCTAGTGGGGGACTTTCCTTAACAGTGTGCACTCGTGCAAGTGCCGGAGAGCCAAAGACCAGCTGGCCAGTGGGGTATCACAACCCCCACAGCTCTGCAGGAAAAGCAACTAATATCCTGGAGGATATCCAGGATCTTTTTCTTTAGTGAGAAGTTGGAATTGATTGACTTAACTTTTTTTTTAGTTCCCTGCAAATGACAGTGAGAAATGCGATGGAGAAACACGGTGGAGTTGAGCTGGGGCGACAGCGTGCGTGCGGACCCACAGAGAGGGCTCTAAGTGCCACCTCTGGCACGAGTGCCATAGGTTCGCCACCACTGATCTAGGGTTAGAATATTTTTAGTATGAGCAGAGCTAAGCAGAAGCCAGTTTCCTATGAAAATTCAGCAGGGAATTAGAATGGAAATGCTCTACAAGTTAATCCTTATTTAACTTTTCAGAAACACTGAAATGGACCCAAATCATACAATGCTTATAGATATGACCAATATAATGTTTTGTACCATATAAAAGGTTAAAGATAAGCATTTTTATTAAGAAAATAATGTTTTTAGATTTCAAAGAACTGTGCACATCATACTATTTATTTACTGCTCGTGTAATCTCAAATTATTAAGGCATGGCCATGCAAATTGCTGAAGTTACTGGAAACAGTGTCTATACAGGGTAATGAAAATGAAAGATCAAAATATGTTATAATAAATTCCGAAATGTTTAAGAAACTTTAAAAACGTGTTATAATAAATTCTTACTACATTGGACCAAGGACCATTGTTAGCTGTATCAGGCCAGAACTAGTCCTAGAAGTTATAGTTTCTAGATCAATATTGAAGCCGGTACTAACTAGGATTGTTGGGCCTGAAATCTATAGAAAAAAATACGGTTTTGTTAAATGATGAGAACAAAACACCAGTCCCCCCTCCCATATTTATAATATATACTGGTACTTTTAATTTTTCCAGTGGCATACAATTTTCTGCCCACTTTGTGACATATCACATCTAAAGAATTATCTGATAAGACTCCTATCCAAATGGTAGATGGGTATGTTATGTAAACATAGGGTTCCTTTTCCTCCAATGAGTCCTCATGAAAACTTTTAGCAATTTTTCTTTTTATTGTTATAGATCTCATAAACTAACTAGGAATTAATATATAGAATGACACATGCAAAAATCATGTAATTCCAATTGTACCACATGAGTTTAAGAATAACAAAAACTGATGTTTGCTACTCAGAATATCTACTTATTAATAAAAAATCTATGGGAGTTCTGAAAATATTCAATTTAAAAAAAAAATACAAAAATGACTATAGTCTCTGACACAGGCAGGTATTTTCTTAACACATTTTCTTCCCAAATAAAATAAAGTGAGAACACACTGTTCAAATTTTCTGAAAATATCTTCATTTATAATATGTTAATTTAGAGTATTAAATTCAACAGATGGTAATAAAAGGTAAATTCCTCTGCATAAATTAGCTAGAAGCACTTAGTGACCAAGATACATGTCATTTAGCTTTGCGTCATAGTCTATTTCTATATTTGCTGAGAATTATTTGGTTTTTAATAATGCAGTGCTATTTTGACATTAACTGCCAAGGTTGATATTAAGTTTTATCTGTTTTTATTTATTTATATCCTGCCTTTATTATTTTTATGAATAGACACATACAATACTCTTCCCTCCTTTCATTTTTTCCAGGTGGTTTGGACTGAGAAAGAAAGTGACTGGTCAAAAGTCACCCAGCCAGCTTTCATGCCAACTAAGGCAGAACTAGAATTCATAGTCTCCTGGTTTCTAGCCTGGTGCCTTAACTATATAGACCAATCTGGCTTTTGCTGACTTCACTGGAATTTGGCTTAGAAAATCTAAGGCTGTAACGTGAGTCTGCAATGATGTTGTTGTAAATTATTCTTTTGTAAGCTTTTCAAACTGGATTTACAAATATGTATCATAAAATGCATCATCCTTGCTGTTTTGACAAATGTAGACAATTTTTTCTCATTAAAGTTGGCAGTAGCTTGTTTGCCAAAGCTGGAATATACTAGGCTATGCATAGGAGTTAGGAAATAACAAGATAGAGGGGAGCTAATTTATTCCAGGTCAGCTATCATACATCATTTTGATCACTGACAAACAGGTACATACGAGTAACAATGGTTTTAAATTGGGACAAATATATTTTTAAAGCACCCTTGTTGACTGCAAATGAGTTAATCAAACTGGTTATTCATTGGCAATATATTCTCACATTTTTGTTATTTCTTTTGACAACTATTCTAAATAAATCACTAAAACACTGAAGACACTTGAAATGCTATATTTGCCAGCTCAGAATAAATGTGGCTGTATATGCAATAATTTCCCACGTCAGAACGAATGAAAAAGGATAACATTCAATCTTTAAATCCCTTTCCACAGCTTTATTTTTAACTTTTGGATTCACAGAAGGGATCCATCCTCTAGCTCCAGTACTTTTTAACCAGTTTCTGTCTATTAAAGTTGGCATAATCGACTGTTCTTCTTCAGCTGCATTTAGAATTAAAGGTTTCTCTTGCATGACTTCTCATGCAGCCTTCTGGAAGTAATTTAATGTGACAGAACATTTTCATCCACATTCCCACCAAATTGCTCCTGCTCTCAGAAAGAATAATTTTGCCAGAAAATGGTTCTACCTAGCTTAGCTTTTGGGAACAGCATTATTTCTTACTTTCCAAGCTGCAACATTTTATGAAATCATAATTAATCCTAAGCCTCTTTATTAAAATGTTTGCATACCCTTAACTGTTCCACAGATTCTGTTTTTCTGACATATCATGATGATGTGGCAACCTATGAAAAGTGACTATACTATATGCGCATGTTCCTGCATCTGAGAAATTAAGGCAGGTACTCATTTGAGCTGGTTTACATACAGGTGTTTTTGTGTGTAGTAGTACAGCCTGTGGTGCCACATTTTTACTTTCAGCACATAGGAACATTTGATTACTCTTGAAATATGTATGTGACTGGTCCTGATTATTGTTGCAAGGGAAATCATTGAGAATGTCAGAACAGCATGTTAGTTTGGGTAATGAAAATATATCCTGGAAAAAGATAATGGTAGAGGCTACCAGGGGGAAGTATGGTGAACTGAAGTTGGCTTTGTCAAAGTGGAACCGATGAATATTGCAAAGATCAATAAAACAATGAATAAACCAGTTCCTTGGAACCTCTCCAGATCAGAAGAGGACAGATTACCCACATGTGATCTGAATGATTGTTCCTGGTGAAGAGATTGCAGGACAGTTTTCCCGCAGGTTTGACAGCAGGGAGGTGCAACTGTAGCAGATGTTTTAAGGGACACAAAGTTTGCAAACCTCATTTCCCAGTCACTTTCAGAAATTGTTCATTACCTACTATTAAATTATTAGAGATCTTTGGAATAACAAGCGTGAAAACACCAGGTACATTTGCCCTCAATCTGTGTAGAACAAACACATCAGGAATAGATTCAGCAGTGCATCTGCATTTAAAAGACACAGCCCATTCTTTTGAAGACAGCAAAGTCTACATTGTGGGCAGAGTGGACCGCTGTTTTGACAGAGGCCATTTGTGTCAAAACTGAACAGCCCTCTCTCAACAGAGGGGGAGGGATATGACATCATCTATCTCTAATCTGCAACACAGGCTTTTCAACAGTTCCAAGAAGACTCCGCACCCATTAACCAGTGGAATGGGTTACCTTCAGAAGCTGTGGGTGATTCAACCCTGGAAATTTTCAAGAAGAAAAAGTTGTTGGAAATCTTGATTGTTATAGTTTCCTTTATTCCTAGCCTCTAGACATTACCTTATGTACTTGTGATTGTGAACACAGGTGTTGGGACGCATGAAAAATGCATATTGTAAGGGTTTTTATATCCCTTCTGCCTACATTTGTAGCATCTTTGGAAATTAGGAAATAAAATGTTTCCTACTATATCTAATTATCCTAAATGTTTTTTTAACGAGGCCCTACTATATCCTACAATCTTCATATTCCTATCAATTAGGATAAGTATGGAAAATGGATAAAAGTTGCATTTAGACTGTGTGTACAAAACATAGCCTTTTCAGGTTAATCCAAAAAGTTTGAGCCAAATTAAAATGCTTGTCATTACAGACCCATGAAATCCAGTATCCTACATAACATTCGCTTTACAGTCAGTCTGCCATGATAAAAACTTATATGAGATACTGTCTTAAACTGACTATTATTTCAGTGAGTTCTCTATGACATTTTATTATAGAAGTATAAGCTGGTTTGCAACTTGCTTTGATCTAGTTTTAATTCAAAGCACTGCAACATACATTTGAAAGAAGCAGCATTTAACCTTTTGGCAGCATTATCAGTACTCCATAAATACTTTGAATAATAAATTACATGGTCTTGTTTGAGTTAGAAAATCCATGCTCATTTCATCAGCAAGGCCAATTATTATTTTTCCCATTTGATTCTAAAATCTGAACTCCATTGACAACATTTTCCAGACTGAAAGACAATAGATAATTAACGTTATGATTATATCAAGGATGACTATGACAGTGTGTATCTGTATGTGTGTTAGGATTACACAATTTAAAAGATGAATTATTCTTTTTCTGAAAATGTGGTCATCACAATTTGAAATTGTAAGCAATTCCTAAATGAGCTATGTAAGAATGTCCAATATATAAATGACTTCCAAAATAAAAATATAGAAAAATATTTATGATGCTAATCATTAAGCACATTCCTCCAGAATAACTTAGCTAATACAACAGATCTTCAATTCCTACTTTATAAATGCCTGTGCAAATATAGCATCTTCTACAGTACTCAAAACAAAACAAAGGATGTTTTATATTTAGGTAGTTGCCAAGGAAAAGCGCGTATTGTTAAATACATGCTGCTTCCTTAATGCTGAATATATTGCCATTCCTCATTAAGTAAAATATTAAGTGCAGTTGGTTTATAGAACAAGAGCGCCTGGAACAGCTAAATATCCCATAGTTAGGGACTCAGTGATGTACAGTAAATCTATGTTATTACAAGATTCCTTCCTGTACAGTAAAGATCTTGGAAGTTGTTATTTCCAATTTTAGTATGTCAAAATATCGCTTCATTTGAATCCTCAACCATTGTTTGATTCAACACATAGCCCATGGTAGTAAGTTAGCATATCACATTTAAATTTAACCCAAGTTTGTTGCTTCACAGAAAGCAAGAGCAACTGGTTAATCTGAATCTGAAAAAAAAAAATCTGAATATTTCTTTGTAATCACAATGGAGAAAGATAGGGCAGGATTAGATCAGATCTATGCAAGTAGTTCTCATCACAGTTAAATTATGATTTAGCCTGAAACCCTTATGTAGTTTCTTTACAGGATAGCTGCCATAACTATTCTGATATTTTTTTAGAATAAAAAAGAAAGCCAGCATTATTAAATTGGTGTAATTATTGTGTTGAGTCAAATGGATAGTATTTTAAAAGACGATACATAGAGTGCTACAGTGACACAAACATTTTAAAGTAATAGAAGGCTTCAGGGGCAAGAGTCTGCATTTTGTTTTTTTACAAATTAAAGTTAACTCAATATTACAATTAACACAACAGATTTGCTTATTTATGTAACAATGGAAAATAACTATAAATATGCTTCAAAGGAAGGATTATTGTTTCAGTTACTGTTGACTGGTTCCAACTCACTCTGTAACTAAGTGAATAACACCAATTTACAGATAATCCTCAATTTACAACCATTTGTTTAATTACTGTTAGAAGTTATGACAGACTGCCCTAGGGATACTTACAATCTGGTTCTGAAGTTCTGATGACTTGGCTCCCCATTCAGTCATGTGACTGCATTTTGGATGCTTGGCAATGGCCTGCATTTATGACTCTTTGCAGTATCCTATAGTCATGTGACAACATTTTACAATGTTTTTGCCAAAAACAGCATTTACTTCCAATTTTTGGCAAAACCAGCCCATAGTGAACAATTGGTTTGTTTAACAAATGCAACATTTGCTTTACAATTGCAAAAAAGGTTGTAAAATCGATTTGGTTTCTGCTTTATGACTATCTTGACTTATGATGGTAATGGGCAGGCTCCAAGAACTACCTGTATATAAATTCAGAATCAGCTTCTCTAATAATGTTTAGCCCACTGGGGTCATGTGTCTTCTTGAAGAAATAGCAGATGACCCTTCGGTAACTTTTAGAATGACCTTGTTATAAATTCCATCCATGTAGTATATTTAAATATAACTCTTGTTTACAGTTCTGCTTACTATGAAGATGTGACTACTTCCTATGTACATTATCCTACTGGCAGAAACAACATTTGGGATAATTAGCACGTAATTTGAAAGCTTCATCTATTTGAATCACAATTTGCTCTTTTTAGTTTTTGCTTTGCATGTTTGCAGTTAAACAAGAAAAGGTACAATTATAGACTGAGAATGCATATACCAAGCATTTTTCTCAATTATGCAGTTCCAAATTTCCAAGTACATATTATACAGTTTATCTAAATTATTACATCTGTCACCATTTGAACATTTCACGGATGGTTATTTTCCCTTCTTTTGACAAACCACATAATGAATTCATGGCAGAACCCAAAGTATGTCAAATATTCTTTTTTAGGGACATTTAAAAGAGAACAAGAAAAGAGGGTGGGGTAGGAAAGAAAGGAAAATGAAGAGAAAATAGAGGGTAGAAAAAGAACAATCTAATAAAACTCACAATCTGCTTCTAGAATAGCCCGGACAGATCTAGCAAGTTCTTTGGCTTCTGTTGCAAGAGATGCTGCAAGAGTGTGGCCATTCCGTCCCAGATGTGTAAGGAGCATTTTTGAAGAGATTGTGGCTTTTCTGTCACTGGATAAAATGATCAGGAAAAAAAGAACAAAGTGTTTCCTTTACATTGTTGCAATACTTTAGTTTAGGCCAGAGGTCCCCAACCTTTCTGCCTTTGCAGACCGGTGGAGCTGGGGGAGATGGGATGGGTCTGCGCGAGTAGTGGGCACATGTGCCCGTCGCTCACACAGATGGAGTGCCCATGCATGTGCACACATGTGCTCGCCCACTGCTTGCGCAAGTACAGACGTCTGCCACCTCTGTGGCCCAGTTCCAAATGGCTCAAAGCCCAGTAGTGGCCCGTGGCCCAGGGACTGGGAGCCCCTGGTTTAGGTCAGTAAATGCATTTTCATTTTCATCTATATCTAATCAAGGATTTATTTACCAGAACACTCTATTCTGAGCTGAAATATTTCTCAGTATAAATTAATACCATTTTTTGAAACAGAGGACAAAGAGGTTAAACGCTGCATGGTGAAATGGGCTGAAAACTTTGGCTACGTTATAAATATGGATATATGGCAGAATACGTGAGAAACTGGTGTTAAAATGTATATTGTGTCATAATTTAAGAGAGAACTATTCTAAAATAATGTACCAATGGTATGTGATCTGATTTGCAGTCTAAAATGTATGAAAGAATATCAAGTAAGCATTGGAAGTGTGAAGACGAAGAGAGGAGTTTGTACCATTCACCATTCATGGTGGACTTGTGAAAAAGCAAAGGAAATTGGGTGCAAATTAATACAACGGTACAAATGATACTGTGGATTAACATAGTATTACGATTAAACCAGAATAATATTTACTGCTGGCCAAAATAAAAGAGTGAAAAGTAAATGAATGATAATGTTAGATTGCAACAGAACATTGAGAGCTAGAAATCAACATGATAGTCATCTACATCAGTACGTGAGAAAGATTATTAATTAGGTGGAAGTCATGTATAATTTTATAATTTTATCCACATCTTCTCTGAAAGCTTAAGGAAAGGTGGATTGTATTTAGTATTCTGATAGATTCTAACCTACAATCTGATTCTATTCTCAAAATCCTTGAGAACAATTTTCAGCAGGAATACGAAAGCTTCAATTGATTTGTGAGTGGAACTGACAACCATGTTCAGATCCACTTTGTGTAACAAACTCAGTTGTTTAGCCTTGGCAAATCAGATAAAAGTATTAACTCAAGAAAATTCAACAGCACATATTTCTTACCTTAAAGTGACTGGAGGACTACTGCCATGCAGTATCATTTCAGGTATAGTCTATAGGCACATAGTAGAAATAAGAAAGACAAAACAACAATTTCCAAAAGAAAAATAACGTGACTTTCTCTTTCACTGGTTATATAATCATTAGTCCTCCAAGTCTGCATTTTGAAACCACACAGCTATATGTACCTGTCTCTTTAGCCGTGCTAGCTTTATTGGCAACAATTCATATCTTTATGAAACCAACAGCAGTTAATACTCTTCTTAATGGCTCTTGATTCTTTCAGTTGCCTTCACGGCAGCAGTTAACAGTCTTATCTTTCAGATACCTATGAATTTCCTGCTTTTGTATCAGGAGGCAATCAAATCAGCATCCAATCTGCATTTATCTGAATTTATCTGTAATCTGCCAACAATCATAACAATAGTGTTGCATCAGAGCTGAAGTTGGAATCAGGCTTAGCTTTGTGAGATATGGATAAGATCGCCCCTTGATCAAACTGCTTCTGCCACACTTCTCTTTCATCCTACCCCATGGCACCCGGCACAGTGGTTAGAATGCAGTATTGCAAGCTAACTCACTGCTCACTGCCAGGAGTTTGATCCTGACTTAACTCAGCCTTCCATCCTTCCGAGACCCAGATTGTTGGGGGCAATATGTTGACTCTGTAAATTGCTTAGAGAAGGCCATGATTATAAAGTAGTCTATAAGTCTAAGAGCTATTGCTATTATTTAGAAGAATGTCTTAAAATATCTCTAGTCCACTGTTCAAATTATGGGAATAAAAGCAGGGGAGAGGTTTAATGAAAATTATCCCCATATGTTATCCAAATCATATCCTATTTCTAAGGCAGTTATCTGAGAGTTGCAATCAAAAAGAGAAGAAACAAGAACTCTCTCATATGATTTGATCAAATAGTTTGTCCCAGGCTTCTATATTGATGTGAAACTATATGACATAATAATGGAAGAACTAGAGAGGAGATACTGGAGATGGCAAAAACAGTATTGTTAATGAATGTGTTTGGGGATTTCTTAAGGGACGGAAGGAAAAAAATGCATCTGATGTCAGGAATCTATCTTCCTTCCCTGGTGATCGGCTAGAGAAGCAACCATTAATACACAAGGCAGATAAGAAAGGGAACCCAACAGCATTAGCAACATCCCTTTAGAGTTGGCATCATGGATTGTACCACTACGCAAGTTAAAAACTAACAATCACAAAGTAAAAGCCAAACCAAAGCCATTTCTTATTATGCTATTAAACGTTGTGTTAATAATTAGAAAAACATTCAATGAAGTCTTCTTTGAGTTTGAGTTTTTGAGACAATCTAGAAATGTCCAGTGTGAAAAATCTAGTTTTACAATTCTGTGATCGTTGAATTACAAACCCTAGATTTGCAGCAATAGCCGAATTACATAAAATACTCATAATCCTTGCAGTGTCAAACTCCTGAACAGAGACTTGTCTGTTCACAAAGGGACTTAGTTTCTCAGAGATGTTGTAGTTTTGCTTTCTGAATTTTTAGGGGTTTTTTTAACTGAAAGGAAGAATACATTTTTAACCCATTAATAATAGTGCAATTAAATAACTTTTAATAACACATCTTTGTAACAGCTAAATAATCAACATCTAATCCCTTTAAGGAAAACCAATATTTGAATTTACCATTACCTCAACAAATTCTAGCAACTTTTCAGTTGCCACCTCAAAGGTCTTCTTGGCTGTTTCAGATTTTCTTAATTGACAATCAAGCACAGTAACCCTCTTCCTTAAATCTTGCACACTCTCCTAGGAAAGAAATAAATAAAATAAAAACAAAAACACTACAATCTAAATATCAAGATAGGGAGATTTTTTTTAAACTCTCGGTCAACAAAGGAGCAAAAAGACATTACTTGTACCAAGATCTGATCTAGCATCCTGATACACTGCAAAATAAAAGATTTTATAGTGTGTGTGTCAAGTGAACTTGAAGGTCATTAAAATACTGGAGAAACTGATCCATTTTTTTTAGCATATGGCATATAATGTCAAGGATATCTACAAATGCTAGACAGACAGTGCAGTCCTGACAGCCTAGAATGCCACTTCATTCTGTTCAGCGCTTAGGTGTCTATCCTTGGTGCACTGCAGGTGGGAGGGGGAACTAGTTTGTACATGTATCAGCGAGAAGCATAAGAAAAAAAATATGGCTTCGAGGCACACTGAGCAATTCAATTTCAATTTCAAATTTATTGGTCACATACATAGTCATACATGGTATGATATGCAGTGAAATGCTTACACAACCGCGGGTAA
>JAEANM010010166.1:0-15940 GCA_017656035.1 Myanophis thanlyinensis
CAGGCCTCCTCGGGGTTCCACTGTCGGGACGGTGCCGTCTGACAGCCCCGAGGGTACGAGCCTTCTCTGTGGCTGCATCCTTCCTCTGGAACGAATTGCCCCTGGACATTCGGACTATTGCAGACCTCCAGGCCTTCCGGCGTGCACTAAAAACCCATTTTTTTCCAGCTAGCTGATCTGGCCTAATACCTTAGGGGTTTTAAAATTTAAATTGTTGAATTTTAAATTTTTAAATTTCTTATTTTGGTATTCCAATCTTACTCGGCCAACTTATTTAATTCGTTTTAATTAATATTTTAACTTTTGTTGATTTGTTTTAGAAGGCTGTACACCGCCCCGAGTCCTTCGGGAGAGGGGCGATATAGAAATCCTGTCACTAAACAATAATAAACAATAAACTCCTGTCTTGCTTTGAGATACCAGTTATTTAAATATTTTCACCAATTCCATTATGTAACGTTTTTAAAAATGGAAAGGGTCAAATAATGGCCTGGAGTTCAGTGGGAAATATACATTGCCATCCTTCATTACAGACTCATGTGATTAGTCATTATTTAATATCTAAAAGCAAATTTCCTTTAAACATTCACATTGTAGCCCCATAGGGAATGTATATTCCAAGAGCATTGATTCTTAATACATTTAATTGTTTCGAATTTGCATTTCATGTTTACAGGATTAGTCTGCCAAGTACGTTTTTACCTATCCTGAATATCAAATCCAAGATTCCCAACCATGTAACATTGAAGAGAGTAAAGATTCTGCTGTAGTAGTAGAAACCCCAGTGGGCAGGGAGTTGGAGTAGCTTATCTTCAAGATCTTTTGCAACCATTGCAGTGTGTAATTGTATGATGCCTTTGAATTGTACTCAGATTTTGTGGTTTTCTGGATCAGGCCATGTAATTTATTCTGCAGCAATATTGCCAATCCCTCTGAAGCTGCCAACCTTAGAAAACAAGTATCACTTGGATTTCTGGATAAGGTCTTTAGTGCCAGTAGGTTAACGTAACAGAACCTTAAAAGCTTACCAAAATAATTCTCTAGACCAACTAGTGTAAAACCTAGTTGCATTGGAGGAGAATGGCTGAGGTACCAGGTTTTTCCTAGTAATTTACATTTTTTAAATTTATTTATTTTTACTGTTATTGAGAGCTGCCCCGAGTTGTCTGTTAAGATGTGCAAAAAAGAAAGCTAGTTACTTTGAGTTTATTTCTCACAATTTTCCGTTGAAATGTGGAGAGATAATCCACATATGGATTACTCTGTTTTCCTAGCTCTATTGACTGAGTTAGAGAAACTTAAAAAGGGGCAGGTATCCTACTCACAGGTACATAATGCATAATACATAACCATGGACACTCTACATGCGGCCAAATTTGCATCCAAATTGGTTTGTCTGGCCCTCCGCAGCTTCAAATAGGACGTACAGGGACATCACGTGTTGGTCCTCACAACAACATTGTGACCAAGGCACACATCAATCACCAGGGTGGCACCAGATCAGCAACACTGATTTCAGAGGCCCGACTTCTAGGGAATTCGGAGTTCATTCCTAAGATAACTCGTGGTTCCACAGGGTGCAAGAGCTGGTGTTACCCGATTTTTGTCCCAACCCCACTCATTCCTTAGAGCAGCATTGGCACACTCTGGAGTGCGCTGGGCCCTCCAGATTTATGTTCACAGGACATCGGAGCTTAGACACACAGAAGCTCTGTTTGTGTCCTTTCAGCCTTGTAACTAGGACAAAAGATATCATCTACCACCGTCGGCAGATGGATCTGTGGCTGCATACGCGCAGCATATGAATTCCAAGGCCTCCATTTGCCATCAGGAATTACAGCACACTCAACTGGGAGCACGTCTACATGGTCGCTTGGTCCACTCAGCCTTCCATCAATGAGATCTGCAGGGCGGCAACTTGGACCTCGCCATCACCATTCATTCGGCATTATCATTTGGACAAGTTTGCCTCAGCTGAGGTGGCTTTTGGGAGGAGAGTCCTGCAATCAGTTCATTTGGCCCAAGGTTCTCAGGGCCGGACTGTCCCCCTCCCATAGGGAGCAACTGCTTTGGTATGTCCCATATGTGGATTATCTCTCCACATTTCAATGGAAAAGGGGCGCTGGACTTACCTGATACGCTCCTTTTCGTAGTGTGGAGAGATAATCCAGCTCGCCCTATGGACTGGCCAGCCCTGGACCTTGGTATTCCATTGAGAGAAGGAGAGTCTATCTAAGGCAGGGGTGGGCAATTATGGCTCCTTCATGACTCATGGACTTCAATTCCCAGAATTCCTGAGCCAGCATGCTTCTGGGAGTTGAAGTCCACGAGTCATGAAGGAGCCGTAATTGCCCACCCCTGATCTAAGGCATTATCTTCATAGAAACTGGGAGTAGGAGGAGCCTGTCCCTCTAAGTTTCTCTAACTCAGTCAATAGAGCTAGGAAAGTACAGAGTAACCCATATGTGGATTATCTCTCCACACAATGAAAAGGAGCGTATCAGGTAAATCCAATACCCCTTCTGCCCTTCCCTTGAACTCCAGAATCTCTTCTCTAATGGTTCTACTTCCTCCCTTTATTGCCTTCGTGGCTCCTGTGTGCTCCCAGGATCTGTTAAGAACAAACAACATTAAAAATGGTTCATTATTACCTTCTTCCCAAATGGCTTTTTAAATGTCCCTTTCTAACCTGTAGCTCTGGGATTTCCTGCTTGTTTTCTAGGCAAGTATTAACCAACTTTTCCTTTTGATCAGCTAAGGTCAGCTAGACTTGGATTTTGCCATCAAGATATTATTAGTATATTTAATAAGCAAGAAAGCTTTTAAAGCTGTGTTTCCCAACCTCAACAAATTTAAGAGGCTTGGACTTCAACTCCCAGAATTCCCCAGCCAGCAACTGGGAATTGAAATCCAAGCCTCTTAAATTTGTTGAGGTTGGGAAACACTGCTTTAAAGGATATGATCATAGCTGGTTTTTTAAATATTTACATTAACTCTAAGTTCCTGTCACCATATAACCTGTATCTGTTGTGTATAGAATGCCATAATAGTTCAGTTAATAGTCTGAAACATCTTTCTGGTGCTCAGTAACTGAAAATGTATTACTTCCTCAGAATTTTTCCGGTGTGGATGACCTAACGTCACGTCCACCCCTGCTACTAGCCTCTGTGAAGGAGTGGCGTGGGGTAACTGAAGAGCAGATTTATCAAGAGTTGAGGACTTTCTGCAGGTTTGATGTCCGTCTACTAAGAAAGAACCAGTTTCTCCTGCTCTCCAATCATTTTAAAGAGTATGTGATTAAAATCCCAATTGTGCCTAAATCTGCAATTTTCTGACTGGGCTCTTTAGACCAGGCTGCCACTGTATATTCACTTTTCTTAGGGATTTTCAGAGTAGGATGATCAACTGTCTGTGATGTTTTAGTGCAGTGGTGGCAAACCTTTTACGTCACCATGTGTCGACCTTCATGCTGGAAGGACACGCCAAACCATCCTGTGACACACGTGCAGCCCCGCTGGTTCCTCATCCCATTCTTGCGCTCTGTCGTGCGCTGGTCAGCTGGCTTTTGGCATGCGGGATCGCTGAAACCCAGAAGCTCAGCATGCACGCGTGCTCCAAGAGCCAGCTGTCCAGGCGTCTGCTTCCTGGTGTGCATGCGCACACGATGAACAGCTGGCCGGTGTGCATCTGCATACTGGAAACTGGATGTTTGGCTCTTGGAGCACACATGCGCATTGTGACCTGTGCTTCCGAGTTTTGACAATCCTGTGCACTGAAAGCCAACTGGCCGGTGTGCGACGATGCACAATAACGGGATGAGGAACCAGCAGGGCTGAGCATGGCTCACGGGATGGTTTGGCGTGCCGTTTCCAGCACGTGTTCCATAGGTTTGCCAACACGGTTCTAGTGGATCATGCGTTCTGAGTCCTTCTTTGTCAGAGGTTTTAAGCTTTATTGTGGGAACCATGGCTTATGTGCCAGAATGGACAGGTTTATAAATATTAAGGCAAAACTGAACCAAGCAGTATTATATGCTAGTGCTTTTAATTATTAGTCCTAAAAACAAAATAGGGAAAAGAAAGTGGGCTTAAATGAAATGTGATGTTGTGCAGGAGAAGTAAGATGAGAAGTTGCTGTGGAATTGTTCTTCTTGGTCTTTTGCTTTGGCCAAAAAAGAACAATTAAAAAGGAAAAGGTGGAAACTTGAAGGAAAGCAAGGTGGAATCTTCTTTTCCTTAAGACAAAGGGCTAACATATAAATCCTCTGCACTGTGAAAATGTAAGCAAACATGCTTTGGTAAGGTTCACATGGAGGTAAGTTAGGTGGCTGTAGATTGGCCATCAGCCAGAAAAAAATTCAGTCCCTTCATTGTCTGATTGCCTTCCTTAGTCCTGCTTAGTCCTGCTCTTCTGGCTAAGAGTGTGATTTACTTCGTAGGCAAGAGGAACAATAGTTGAGGCAAATGTCTTGAGAGTCTCAGTCATCCAGGTCATGGTTGTCCCAAAGGTGGTTTTTCAAGAGGCAACTAGATTTTCTGATTTTTCTTTGAAGACATTTCGCTTCTCATCCAAGAAGCTTCTTCAGCTCTGAACTGAAGCGAAATGTCTTCAAAGAAAAATAAGAAAATCCAGTTGCCTCTTGGAAAACCACCTTTAGGACTATAGCAGTTTCCCTGTATTAGCAAACTGAGTTTCTTCTTCAAATTATTCTTACAGCATCAGGATAGTTATGAAAGTATATAAAGCCCATCCCAACCTGCAGATTTCCGTGTATCACCGTTGGAAGCATTCTCCGCAAGTGACTACTATCCTACAGTAAGTAAGCTTGACTTTATGCTGCCTTTTGGAATGATAGTTTACAAAAATTATCTGAATTCAGTCTTGGTGTTGATGCAGAAAACTACCCCTGCTTAAATGCTTGATTTGTTGCATTCTGCATCTGGCTGCAATTGCTCAATTTAAAAGTACATTCTTTAAGAGAAGTGTACTACATTTGTCTGCCATGATTTCTTTGCACTCATCTGTTGGCCAAGCATCTATTTTCAAAGTATTAATGATTAAAAGCTTATGAGTATCGTCCAGATTCACATTCTCAGATGTTTATACCATTGGAGACAGAACAACTACATACACTAGTATGACATACACTAGTCCAATTGCCTTTTCTGCCAGTTGGAACTTAAATTCTCAAACTATATATAACTGTTTTAAGTTTTCATCTTGGACAGCATTATTTAGGGGCTTAATTATTCAAGATGTTGAATTGGAGTTAAAAACACTTCCATCTTTGCACAATACTGGAAGAGCATAGAGATCCTTACAGAAGAGAGTGTAATAAAGAAAAATACTAGAATGTGCAGAAATGGACAGATTAACACTTAAAATTAAAGACAAGGAAGACACTGAATATTTCTTAATATGGGATTCGTTCTATCAATAGTTAATGAGCAGAAACAGTAGTTAGACTTTAAAAAATACATAAGAGAATGATTAATTTTGTAAAAATGGTTTACCAAATGGATAAGTAAGCACTATTGTCACTATATGTTTATTATTGTTATGATGAGGCATCATTGTCCCTATATGATGATTACTAATGTTATGGATGTTATTGTTATTATTATGATGATTAGTACTCAAAATAACTAGACAACACACTGTTAAGAGAAAAAAAAATCTACCTCCATCTCCAAATTGCAGTGTTTGTGAAATACAGTTGTGATCTTACTAATGTAAAACCTGTTAGTCCTTATCCTCAATGAAATACACTGCTTAAAGCCATGGGAAGATAGGACAGAATCAGGGTTGAAAGAGTGCAGAATTTATTTTAAGCTTTATTGATAGTGCACTCTTGAAGCACCATTTCAGCCACTTTCTAATGATCATTGAATATATAGACATATTTGCTCTGGACTGAGAATGGCAGTTCTCATTATCTCTAGCCTCCATAGCTGCACAGGCCGAGTCTGAAGTGAGCTGTATTCCAACATGCTTGGAAGAATCTGTTTGGGGAAGGCAGATATAGGTCATGAAATCTTTTTATATATGTATTCATTTTGTTTTGCTACTTCAAGTAGTGAAGACAAAGATTGAGAAAGTAGAGAATCTCATGATTAACAGGATTGTGTTAACAGGATACTGTATTTCATTATGACTGGGTTTATTTAAAATTGCTTATTGAATATGACTTAATGACTTATATTCAAAAGATTTTTATGCTATAAGCTGCTTTGGGAATTATGTGGTTTTACACAATAACTAAAACATGGAATATATAAACCATGTAAATTAAACTAATGCCCTTGTAATTAAATTGCCCATTTTGAATCATGAATTTGAGTGAAACTGAATCTGTGGCAGGTAGAACTGAGCTTGTTAACTCTTGATGTTGTTTGGCTTTAGAACAATTACATTTATGTTTATTTCAGAATATGTGGCATTGTGGCTTCTTGGTCTCTGCTGGCTTTCTTGCTTGGAGGCTCTTATAGTTGTCGTGTGTAACATCCACTCATCCACTAGAATGCTTAGTTTCTTTTTCCCTCGATGTAAACTGCACAATAATAGATTAAAACACATTGCAATGATTCCAAAATTGTGTGGTTTCTGATATGGGAAGAAGAATAGGAAAGGAGAACTTGGTCAAATAGGATGCAGTGAAAAGCAAACTTCTTTATTATGAAAAAAAATACAGAAGAATAGAAAGGAGTAATGAAAGAGATACTGCAGACTTTCTTAAAGCGTAAGTATTGCACAAAATATTTTGTGCTTGCTGCTTGTACACAATCTGTCCAGCACTGAGCAACTTTCCTGCCTTTCTTTTCAAGTGGGATGTGTCTCTTAAAGGCATAAGCTTCCAGGGCAATTCATCTAGAGCAGGAGTGTCAAACTCAAGGCCTGGGAGCCAGATCCAGCCCAAAGGGTGCTTAGATCTGGCCCATGGAGCCACCCTGGAAACAGCGGACAGGCCCGCAATGCCTCTGTTAGAGAAAAAGGGCTCCCAGGCTCCATTTTCCCTGGCAGAAGATTGCAGGAGGCCGTCACAGCCGAAAACATAGCTCAGGAGCCTGTTTTCTCTGGCAGAGTGCTCGGGCCACCACAGGTGCCCCCAACGTGAGTGACGTCAAGCTGGCCACACCCACCCTGGCCCCAGAGGTCAAATACAACCCTGATGCAGCCCTCAATGAAATTGAGTTTGACCTCCCTGATCTAGAGAACCCAAAATAATTCAATATACAAACTACACAAATAGATGTTAAATTCCGGAAGAAGTGGAATAACTCTATTTGATGTCAGAAAGCTAATTGGAGTAGTAGACAGTTCTTGCAGAGAAGGCTCTCCAGTCACCATATATAACCTGCCATGGTAAGACCTCAGAAGATTAGCTCGGTATACAGGAAAATTGGGATAGGAGATGATTTGTAGAATAGGAAGCGAGAGCTCTTGAAAAAGCTTATGCTGCTTGAATGAATTTTCTTTCTATTTATAGTTAAGAAAAATTATAGTTAAGAAAAATTCCTGTAATTATTTTAAGCTCAAATGTATGGCCCTGAACTCAGTTTCCAATGTTCAGGGCAAGCAGTCTTAAACCACCAGTCATCATGGCTGCTGCAAAAAACTTTAAATCAGATTTACATTTATTTTTGGTAAATAGAGATTTCCTAGTTTCATCCAACATAAATACTGTGATATTTATAAGAGCTGTTGATTTTACAAAACTAACTGATTTGATATTGATACTCATAGCCCACTCTCAACTCATCATTCATTCCAATCTTCATTCATTTTTCTTCATAAATGGTCTTTCATCTCTACCAGCAAGAAGGGGAAAAAAAACTTCCTCACAGAAAACTGAAAAAAGGATGTTTGATTGGCATTGAATGCCCGTTTTCAAGTCTGTGCCAGTGATCTCTCCACACTAAGAATAATCCTCAGAACAGCACTTTCATTGTGTCCCAAACTAAAGGTCACAGTCTCTAACTTCCCACAAGCGAAAGAATCAAAATAGAGCATTTCAAGGTGCTTATTATGGAGATTGAATGAGTTTTCCAACCCCCAAAGTTAACATGGCACCAGTTTATTGTTCTGCAGAAGAATGTGCCCAATCCAGTTTGTGTAGTTGCTTATCCAAAAACTAGACCAGCCACTTTGCTTAAAGAAAAATTCAAGATTATAATTTAATTTAGGAATATAATATTTAGTTTCCCCCCCTTCTAATTATATAATAAAACCTTAAGTCTTTGCTCTGAATTAAAAAAAAATCTGCTATGAATATCTACTATGACAGTAACTCCTAAGTAGATGGCAAGAACTGAGGTTTTTGCAGTTGACTGTGATATCTATCTACTTGCATGCTTTCAAACTGCTAGGTAGGTAGAAGCTGAGGTAAGTAACAGGAGCTCATCCCGTTGTTGATGCTTGGGTCTCGAACCTGGGCTATCAGCTTCTGGGTAAGGATTGAAATAACTTCTTTTGCATTTTTGACTTTAAAACAAAATAACGTATGTGAAGCTGTGTGGTATCTTCATAAATGTTTACAAGTGGCGTACTGGATCGGTTGGCCCTATAAACAAATGTTATAGTATTCAGTTTCATGATAATTGAGCATGGCATCTGAGGAACATCTTTTTTTAGAAAGAAGTGCAGCAAGTTCTCCAAATTGTTTTACTTTCATAATTAAAAAAAAATCAAGATAGCAACTATAACCACACAATCAAATTCCCCTTTATGGTTATTACAACATATGTCAAAAAGGAGTGGGGCTTCAGTTACACGATCACAACTGCTATTTTGACTTCATTAATTACCATGACCCCTTGCAGACATTCCTGCTCCTGTTTCATTTTCCTTTATGATAGTATTTCCCCTGCTTGCTTTAATAAAATGGCAGAGATGAAAGGCCCTGCCTTCATTTAGGTTACAGCATTAAACTGTTTTGTGAAATATTTTATTCTGTCTCCTTCGGTCTTTCCAGAAATGGTTACCCAATACCAGATTTTGTTTTCCTTAGATTTTTTTTCCTGTCAGGTGAAGAATTGTTTTTAATTCTACTAGCTAATTTAAGAACTGTTTTATGCTTCTTTTTTAAAATTATTTTTGCTTCTGATTTTGAGCTTGATTTTTTTTAAAAAAATAGGCACTCCGTTACTTATCATTTACGGATTTATTTGGCAAAATTTTACTATTTTTTCTTTAAGTTTACATCAGCCAGAATCTTTCAGTGCTATAAATAAAGAAAAAATGCATGACATTAACATACAAAATCCAAAAGGTTTGGAGATTCCCCCCCCTTGTGTTCTAATTAAATTAAAGTCCTTTAAAGCAGTATATTATACTCTAAAGATAAACAATTGTGCTTTCTCAATGCATGTAACTCAGAGTCAAGATGCATCACTTCATACCTATCAAAACCTTCCTGGTGGAGATGTGGGATGAATACTGTTTGTGTGAACACAAACTTTTTCTGTCAGTCTTAAGGGGTATACAAATGCCACTATATTCCCATCTGTACATTTTTCTTTCCACTCCTTCCAGCTTCCTTTGACTCCACAGCTTTCTTTTCTCCTTCCTCTGCTCCCTTCCAATCTTCCATGTGTAGAGGCAGTCTACAGTTGCTTCTGCTTCCTTACTTCCTGCTTTAGGAGCTCTCAGGCTCATAGTTCATAACCACAACAAAGTCTTTGCAGAATTAAAATTCTCTCCTCAGAGCAACTTTTCTTTCCTCCAACTTCTTTATTCTGATTTTTTGTGTGTGGCAGGAATAGACAGGGAACAAGTTGTGAGCCAAATAAAGCATTTGGCTGATTTAATTAATGGGCCTGGATGATATATAAGGATTACTGAATAAATTGTTTTGGAACTGGAATTGTAAACCAATAGTGTATTCTTCCATGGATATTTCTTTGGCTCCTAGGATCCTTTGGAAAGCTGTTCTTGTTGCGTTTGTGTTCCCTCCGCTATTGTTCCTTCATCTTGCAAAGCTCTCTCAAGAAAAACATGAAGAGGATCATAAGTTCTTTTCAGAAAACCTCCAATAATAAAATACATATACGGGCTGACACTGCTTTTTATGGTGTCAAATAATACTGCCACTGAAAACGTTGGTACGTGTACTGCATCAAACCAAAATTCAATATTATTAAAAAATTTAACGGATACATCAAATACAAGAAAAAGAACAACCGTAGCACTAACAGATATATCAAGTGCTGCTGCAGGAGTTTGCTGGGTTTTTTTCTGCATTCTGATAAAAATAGCCAAAGTGTAAAAAACCATGATGGGAATAAGAATCAGGAACTCAAGAAATATATGGAATAAATTTGTGATTCTGCACCGTAAAGTATTTTCATTGAAGTATATGTAGAATCTGGGATAGCAAGCAAAGTATTCCAAAAGCGATATCAGGCCGGAAAATGTCCACAATGTGCTGATGAAAAAAAATGAAAGATGTTCTGGCCGATGAGATTGATACCAGGTAAAGTAAAAAACAAATAAATACCTTTCAAAGCAGAGAACTGCTAACATATAGAATCTGGAATTGCATCCAATTGCATATATCAGTTCTATTACATAGGACACAGATACATTGACAATACTTGGTTTTAAAAATAGCATAAAATAAGTATATAGATAGATTAGAATACTAAGATCAGCAATAGTTATATTTAGGATATATACAGTAAATCTGGTCTTTTTAATCTGAAAACAAAGAAAAAAAATAACCAGTATGTTTCCAAATATTCCCAAAATGCTGATCGGAATAGCAATGAGGATCATTGCTTATGTCAGTGTGTGGTTTCTGTGCCGCGTCAGTCTCATTTTCATTCACTGGATCAGCATATATGGAATATTGCTAATCCGTTCTGGCACAACGCTGTTCATGTGTTTTGAAATTCTTCTCAACCTGTCAAAAACAAACACAATTTCTTGTTATTATGGTATTATGCTCTGTGCATGCAGATAAGGGATTTTATATTGCAAAAAGAAACTCGGCAAACCATAATTTTTTCACACATGACACAAAACAGCAGGTAGTCCTTGATAAATGCCTACAAATGGGATTGGCAATTCAGTCACTGAGCTGAATGAAAATGAAACGGTTCTTATGGTCTTGCTTCAGTCAGCTTTGCTTTGCTTTAGTGAGCTGAAAAGTCATAAATGTGAAGATTTGCTGCAAACTTTTTCATCAGTGTTGTAAATACAAATGGCCTAAGAATAGGGAAGAAGGGAATTTAAATTGATTATTTATTCAGACAAATTTCTACATAATCTTCCAAATCGTTTCCTTGGTGATAAGATAGTTGTGCAAATAGAGCAGGAGTGTCAAACTCGCAGTGTCAAGTTATCAAGTGACATATTGCAACTTTTTCCCTTCACTAAAATGGGGGTGGGGATGGCCAGCGCATGATGCATCTGGTCTGCAGGCCACCAGTTTGACACCCCTGAAATAAAGAAATCACTTTTAATATAATTAGGAGCAAAAGGATCAAACCTACTTATTTTTAATACATTTTTATTTAAATCAAAAATGTGTGATAAAGCTCCTTTCTTACATTTAATTACAAATCTTTACAAATCATTGTTCATGTTCCCCACAACCTGCTACTGGGTAAAACAGAGCAGATCCCCAAGAGGAAAGGAAGGGAGGAACTGACCAGTCACATTTCTTAATTAAATGACTTTTTCAGAACAAAATTGCAACATGCAATGACTCCTTTTCAGAAGTAGCCGCTTCAGTATACACATACAATCATAAATGTTTAATGTTCCTTTTCACGCCCAACAATTCCCACATGAACCAGGGCAACCAGCAAACAACAGAAACGTTGCAAGTTCTAAAGATCAGATTGTTCATAGCAATTTCTATACTGGACTGGGGCCCAATACTAATTAAAATGATTCTAGATACCTGTTTTACTACTTCTAAAGTAAAAGTAACCAGTAATCCTTTAGGTATTATTAACTGGCAATACTGGCAAAGGGAAAGGATGCTGGTACTTGTAGTTGGGCAGCATTGGGAAGATTAGAGGAGCTCCATTCTTAACACTACTGGAACTGTCAGCAATCACCTACTCAGACATTAATTATGTAAAATAACTTGCATTGGAACCTATCAGTATCTACTTAAAGATCAAATTCTTAACTGCCTTCCTGAAGCCAATACAGAATTGCTCTTGAGGAATAACAGGTTAGAAAGACAGGAGAGATCAACACATTAACCTTATTTCTGGAGAAAACACCAAAAATAAAATATTTTCATGTGCCTCAGTTCCAAATTTCCTTCCAGCTGTTATAAGGACTATTCTATTTCTGGCACAGTGATTTCTTAACAGTCTGATCATTGGTTAAATATTCCTACAATCAAATTACAAAATATACAGGATTATATTTGCAAATTCACAGAATGCCTCTTAAATAGACACTTGTGGTTAATAAATCTGTTTTTCAAATTAGATAGAAAAGTAAACGCTACCATGGTTATCACCCCCTTTTTGTTTCAACCGTCTCTGATCAGATTTCTGGTATATAAATATCTAATTATATGACTAGGTGTCTGTGATGATGTATGGACTAAACAACAGAATGAGAATCCTGTGACCTCACAGCAACTGTTAACCATAGTTTAATTATGCTCAAAAGCATATCATCCTGAATCTGTTTCATTGTGAATTTTGTCTTGGTTTGAGCACAGTCTGTCTTAATTTCCAAACAGGAATAGATGATGTATAGTGTAAAAGAGGCCAGGCCACTATGACTTAATTTTTATTATTTTTAAGGGGCATCTTCTCTGGCTTATCAATATGCAGCTCAGAAACCAAAGATAACTTGGAAAGAAATCATAAATATATTAATAACTAGTACTTACAAAAGAACCTTTAAATTACAGCATTGAGTAGTCTCATTTTAATCTCTCTATTTAGTATTATTGGATTGTATATATTAGTCCATTTTTTTAAATAATTATAATTTATTTTATACTGTATTGTTTTATATGCAATTTCTCCTAATACATGAAGCTTTCTGTGTTACGTTTCTTCATTTGCACCTTTCAATGAGAAATAATGATTTATGTCATCTATATTCATTATGGTTTGTCTGTCCCACAGGTGAATCAATTTTTCCCATTTTGATCCAATTGAAAACCATGGCAGGTTTTCTTCATGCTCCAAAGCATTGTAGTTAATTGCAGTGCCATCATCCATGTGGCTACCTACTGAATTTTATTCCATTTGAATTGCTAAAATAGTATCACCATAGATTGCAAATAAGTTTATGCTCCTTTATTTGTTCCCTTCTGATTAGGACAAATACTCCACTCCAAACCAGAGAAAAACAAACACAATGTAAGCAAATATATGAGTAAAATGTCTTCCTCGTTCTCTTTGGCCTCTCAAAAGTTTTTATCGCTAGCACTTCAGGGTTTACTGTGATTTGTTGACAAAGCATAACTGACTAGGTTCTTATAGGCTAAACACATTATGTATACATCATGTATGACTTCCTGTAATGTGTCTGTCAGCCAAATTGTAAAAGTGCTTTGTATTTGCTGGGATCCCCAGTATTGTGCAGTTAGGCTTTTGGACATGTTCACTAGATAGCTACCAATTTTCCCATTTGCTTTTTATTTTTTAATTTTTCCATTTGTTACTCGGAGGTAGACAATACTGAAAAAAGGAATATCGCCCTGAGTATCTTTATTTCCAAGAATGCTTTTAGGCTCCATATGATATCTAACATTTGAAAATAAAAATGTCAGCTTGCCTTACCTCTCAAACCCATTGGAGAATGCTTTTTTGTGATTTCTTCACAAGGAGGGCCTGTAATGGCTCGAGCGTGGGTGATCCTTACCGCCTCCTTGAGCTGGAGAAGAATTCTAAGCAATTCCCTTCATTGGTTCCTAACTTGGCCATGCTTTCTGGGTTTAGAAAAAGCACAGTTGAGCTCAATTTGCCATGGTGCCCTGGAAGCCAATCATTATCAGTTTTTTTTTAAATAAATGTTCTGTTATATTTTGTAGAAACAAATCTGTATTTTTTCAAGGAAACATGTTCACCATGATAGTCATTTTTGAATGCACAGGTCTCCTTTTTCCAAGTGGACTTACAACGAAGTATGATTCCAGATGATGGCTATTGCCACAAGCCCAAATTGTTGGGAATCCCAGAGACCCAGGATGCTGCTTTCAACTGATCATCATTCAAATTGTACTTTTACAGCAGAGTACTTAGCTAGATTTTTAAAAAAAAAATTAGCATCTCTAAATCCTCACTTATGTGCTTCTAATACAGGTAGTCCTCAACTTATGACCATAAGTGAGCCCCACATTTCTGTTAAGTGAGACAGTTACATGATTTCCCCCCTCATTTTACAACCTTTCTTACCACAGTTGTTAAATGAATCACTGCAGTTGTTAAGTTAGTAACAGGGCTGTTAAGTGAATCTGACTTTCCCGTTGACTTTGCTTGTCAAAAGAATCTCAAAATGTGGTCACATGACCCTGGGACACTGCAACCCTCACAAACATGAACAGCATACACAGTTTGATCATGGACCATTGGGATGCTGCAATGGTTATCCGTGTGAAAAACGGTCATCTGTCACTTTTTCAGAGACTGAATGGTCACTAAGTGAACTGTTGTAAGTCAAGGACTCATTGTATTTTGGCACTGGGGGACTACTTGTCTTTCTCAATGGTCTGATTGTATTGCCTATACTTTCTCTTTAGAGTTTTCATTGAAAGATCACTCTAAGGCAGGGGTGGGCAATTATGGCTCCTTCATGACTCGTGGACTTCAACTCCCAGAATTCCTCAGCCAGCATGGCTGGCTCAGGAATTCTGGGAGGTGAAGTCCGCGTGTCATGAAGGAGCCATAATTGCCCACCCCTGCTCTAAGGCACAGGTGTCAAACTTGATTGTGTCATGTGACATGGTGACATGATTTTTCACTTTCTGGAGTACCTGGGTAGGTATGGCCTTCACGTGTCACATCCGGTGCACAGGCCGCCATTTGACACCCCTGCTCTAAAGGGTCACTGGCTTATTCTGTGGTGGCTCAGTTGACAGCATAAGCATTGCCCCCTCCATTCAGAAAGAATGATACAAATTTGCATGTAGTATTTTATATACGTATATATCTTGCATGCACCATGTAATTTTCATACTGGGAATACCGTGCCAGTTTGATTGTTCACCTGCTCCATTTACTATCCTCCTCTCGTTGTTGATCAATTTGAGATCTCTGCTTTTGCTTCTTGCAGTTGTTTTTAAAACAATCCTGAATTGGGACACCCTTCTGATAGAAGACCTTTTTTTGCAAGCTAAGACATATGTCCACTTTACAGGTTGGTCACCTTTGCCTCCTGCATGAAGTTTTGGTTGGGGTGCTCTGAATTCCTGCCAGCTTTTCTCATCTCTGCCCAATGCCAAAAACGAGGGAGGGCTTGGTACCGTGATGGCAATCCTGTGGCACCTGTGATACGCAGAGCCATCTTGCTGGGCATACAAGCTGTTGGCCAACAGCTGAGCACGCACATGCGATTGCATTTGCATGAATGTGCAACTGCAGAGACCCAGCTGGCCTTCGAGCCTCTGCTGTGCATGCGCATGATTGCAGCAGGAAATCCAGGTAGTCTTCAGAGCTTTCCCGCACATGCATACATGATTGCTCATGTGCCTGTGTGTAGGGCACATGCATTGCACATTCATGCGCAGATGGTGTGGTTTCACATGCAGCACATATGGAGGGGCCACATGTAAATGCAAATCCAAATTTTATTGGTCACATACACAATCATACATGGGTACGATATGCAGTGAAATTGCTTATGCAACCGCAGGTAAGTTAAGGTAGGAAGGGAGGGCTAGAGGCAGCTGGGAAGGTGGAAATCAAATGCAATTATAGGTCTTGGAAGGAGGGCTAGGGGTAGTTGGGAAGGGAAATTA
>JAEANM010010167.1:0-15940 GCA_017656035.1 Myanophis thanlyinensis
ATAGATAGATAGATAGATAGATATTCAGGCGCAAGGTTAAGATTTCCAACATGCACCTTTTATAGGATATTGCTGTAATGAGTGGCTCTCTTATGCACTCATTTAACTCTGGGTATTCAGAAAGAAAGGATGCAAAAGAAGGTGGGAAACAGAGAGATAAAGATGGCACAACAATATGATCCTTTCAGTAAACACACACCACGGTTGAAAGCTTGGTACATAGTACAGAGGAGAAATTAAGGATCTAGTCAGCTTGTAAAAATGCAATCCACATTATGCTGCCAAAACCAACCGAAAGCCTGATTTATCAAGCACTCTTGCACAGCCAGCTTTATAATTTCCTTTTAAGCATTTCTTCCTTTTCTCCCAGCCTCAATAACAACTATTAGCTACTATTCTAGTGATTCAAAGGAGCCACTACAAAAATATAAAAGTGGTGACAGAACCACTGATAAAGGTGTCTTCTGACCAACTACACTCAAGAAAACAGCACTATGTTCACCTTAAGCAAACCATACAAACATTGAAAGCGTACATCATTATTCATTTCAAAACACACCACCCATTTCAAATGAACTTCCTGTAGAACCTTTTATACAGATGTTTGCAAATATGAGTATAAGAAAAAGACACAAAAGCTGATCCTATGCAAAGAAAGCATGCCACTGTAATCTCTGCAACACTGTGGACTTCAAGTAAGAAATATTCAGTAAAATAACTACCTATATAATCTTTAGGTTACACTACCCTATAATATATAAGTTTTCCATTGATCCATCCAAGTCACTATTTTTGTGGATCCAGGTTTTTACTAACCACTTTGGAAATTGCCCTTATCAAACAGAGAAAAACTCTCTGCAGAGCTGAGCAAATGCCTCTACCATTGGATACTCAGTCACTATATCATATTTTTACATATATTTATTAGTTTTATACTACCAGACTCAAAACACAAATCTGCAATAATACAATACACACAATGGTGATTATTCACTTCCCAAAGGCCTTTTCAAACAGATCTGTCTTTAACAGCTTCCAGAAAATCAACAATGATGCTAACAAACTGTTTTCAGTTGCAGTCTTCTCCCTTTCCACTTTGTGTATTTGGAAGACCATTAAGAGATGTTGGTAACATGTGTGCATTGGGTCATTCAGGTAGGCTGCTTCTATACAGAAAAAGTGTCCCTGTAAGTATTAAACCATGTAGAGCTTTATAAGACAAAACCAGCAAACTGCACTTAGAAATCTACTGACAGTCAATGAAGAGACTGTAAAAGAGAGATTATATGATCATAGTCCCTTTGTTTGCTAATATAATGAGTCACCATTTTGATATAAATTGCCATACAATCTTTAGAGGTAGCTCTATGTAGAGTACATGTAGTAATCCAAATCCATAGTAATAAAAGTATGAATCACTGTGGCTAGAAAGTTTGATGTAAATATAAAGATAAGGAATAACCATGATAACAAATCTAGCCCTGGCTTTGCTTTCTTCTATTTGAACTTTCAACCCTGCATTTTTAAAATGGCTCGCTAATTCAGTATTGCAACGCCACTACTCATTTTTGCAAGTTTAAGTTCTTTCTATTATAGTATTTAGCCCCAGACAGGAAACTAATTTCTATCCAAACATTCCATAGGCAATGCTTTTAAAAAAAAAAAAAGTATGCTCACAATAAATAATATTATATAAGCTTAGTATTGAGAACAGCATCTATTATTTGAACAATAATTCCAAAATATCCTAGTCAATGTTATCCTGATATTACAATTTTTGGACCAAGCCTGAAAAAAAATGCTAATAGTTACCTAGTACATTGGTAATTGATGTAAGTCAGAACTCATATTTCTCAAGTCCTGACTGTGGGCTCAACATGGCTTCAAAACACTTTAGCAGCTTCAAATGGGTTTTTAACTTCAAGCTTTCCTGGACATGAACAGCCTGACTACAATGATCTATGCTATGCTTATGTTTTGTGCTGTCACCAGATTGTTCTTTAACTTCACAGAATTCAGTTACTGTAATTATTGTCAGTTTGTCCATACAAAGCTGTATTAGAATCCTGAAGCATATAACTTTGTTCTTGCAGTCATGTTCAGTTTAAAATATTTGTATGTATTTACAAAAGACAGGGTATCCCACCACTGCCTTTGAATACAGATAGAACTTGAGACTATTTAAAGTTCAAAGTTTCAAAGATACAACGAACCAGCAAAAGATACTTATGACCCAGATTCAAAATTCCAATGTTACATGACTGCATTTTGGACACTCAGCAACCAGCTCACATTTATAGTCATTTGCAGTGTCCCATAGTCATGTGACCACAATTTAGGGCATTTTTGCTAGAAACTGGTATTTACTTTTGGCTTCTGGCAAAAAGCATCTCATAATGAACATAGCTTAACAACCATTAGAAGAAGTTGTAAAATTGGGCATGATCATGTGGTGATCCGCTTTACAGCAGATCACCACATGACCAAGCATAATTCCATGATCACTGATGGTCGTAAGTGGAGGACTACCTCTATCTTCCAATTAGCACAACTAAGCAGTCTAAATTGTTTAGAAGGACAGTTATGCCCATCAATGTTATTATTCACTTACCTGAGAGGGTATGTTGCACTTTAAAAATAAAATACAAATAGATGGAAAAACTGTCATTTAAGCACCAAATGCTGGTAGTTTTTGCTTATTGTCTGCACATTCAGCAACTGTTTTTTTTTTCTAAAGTTACAATGATACTGAAAAAAGAATTACAACCTATCCTCAAACATGTGGCCATCACTGTGTCCCAATAATCATGTATTTGTGCTTCAGGCTTTTGGCAACTGATACACTCTTACATTAATTGCCAAGTTCTATAGTCACATGACTGTCTTTTGCAACTTTCACAAAAAGTATCTAAAAAGCATAGTCAATGGGAAAGCTGGGTGGAAGTTGCAAATCATGGTCATATGATGCAATGCTTAACAATCCACAGTGATTCACTTAATGGCCACAGCCAGAACTGGTGCAAGTTAGCATGATCACATGGCATTTCACTTGTTGCTTAGTAAAAGAGTTGCTCATAGATTTTATTTATTTATTATTTATTAATCATATTTATATACCGCCCCATCTCCGCAAGGACTCGGGGTGGTTTACAGCCGATAAAAAATACAATAATAAGATAAGTGAGCAGTACCTGTAATCCAAATCCCATAGAAAATGTGATTTTAAAAAGAGCATGTTGAAAATGCAAGCCCCTTATGGTAGATATTAGTTCTTTCAACCAAAAAAAAAGTCTAGTAATTTTCTCTAGGCAAGAGAAAAATACTTGATGAAAGTGTTAATTAAATGAAAGTAAAAAAAAATAAAGGAAAAAGAAATTTCTACACTTTTTGATAGTAATTCATAGTATTTCCACGCAAAATTTTCTATCTCATATCTAGTTTGACTGTTACACAATGACACTATACTAATTCTCACCAGGCATCAGAATCAATGTTTACATTTCACACCTGCCCAAACTGGCAAGAAAGTCTACATTTTCTTCTGTTTGTGGCCAGCATCAAAATTTTAGACACATGGAATATTTCCCAGCAATAACCTAAAGCCATTTTCTCAGTTGCAACTTCTTAAAGACCCAGGCTCGAAAAGAACAATCTCCTAAATGTTAGTATGCCCTTCTTGAGCTTAGCATTATAGCAGTGAATACAAGAAACATGCGTCACACATGCAGGCAGAGGTGTCAAAACAACCCAGTAGGACTGTTCTAAATTAGAAGTCAAATCTACCACCTCCTTCCATTTGAACCTTTCAGGGACAAGCAATAACATTTAAATGACCTTCTCTTTACATCACAATTAAGCTGTCCAGTATAAACACAGACTGCTACAAATTATTATTTTAAATACATTTCAAGTACAAAAGCAATGAGGAAATGATGATGTAAGGAAAAGAAACAACAGGTAAAAGAGGCAAATGGAATTTTCAGAAAGAATGATAACAAAATGTGTATCAGCCAGATGTAGTAGCCACAAATTACACCGCTAACAAATTATTTCAGTCCAGGTAACTTTCAGCTGCATTGCCCAAAGAAAACATGTATTTTGCTACCCCACCCCCAATAATTAAGGCATTTTATTGTACCTTTTAAGCCTTGCAGGTTTTTGGGATCTAAAAACCATTTAAAACATCACAGTGTAAACAATTAGATAAAACAGTAAGCAAACAAACATAATAAGTGTATTAGAACAATCCGTGAAGTAAAATCAATAATGTAAAGTCTCATCTGAATTATGCACATGTGCCTTCAGCAGAATACTAGAGACATCTAGCACCTAGCTAGTTTTTTAAGCAGTATGTCACTATTTATTTTAGTAAATTCCAACTGAACTATGTAATATTCTAGATGGAGCTATCCTGAAAAGCAACAAAAAAAAATTGTAGCCCTATCTCAAGATGGACAACCCATAAACATCCCACATTAGCAACCCACAAATGCCAAAATGCTTTTCTTCAAGAAACAAACTCTAAATTAAAAAATGTACTAAGTAGAGCATTATATTCACTTTCCTTGATGAATATCAGTTTTATTCAGAACCCAACTAGCCCCCATTCATTTTTAAATTAGTAAAGGTCAGTAGTTTGAAATATGCCCTTTAATTAATCATTTCCTCTCACTTATTAACTGCTAATCCTTTAATTACCCATTTCCTCCTTGCAATCAAAAGAAATCCCACCATTTCAATATTCATTAAGTGTTCTTTTATGTATATGCATAAATTGTATGTTTATGGAGGGGGGGAAATAAAAGCCCTAGTGTACAAATAAGTAGGACCTCACCAATTATTTCACAGATCAAAACATTCATCAGATGGATCAATATTTTACTGTCCATACTGGATAAATTGGTGTTGCATTTAATAAAAAAATGCACTCAAATGTAAATCTTCCTCTCCCCGCAACGTTCAAAGAGGTAATATAATATAGTCATATAATAGATTGATAAAGACATCGTAAAAACTAAATACGTAAATTACTGCCTTTTTGATAAAATGATCCTATTTTATAAAATAACTTAAGTTACACCTTACGTGCATCTATAATAGTTTATTTACTTCTGAGCCATGTTAATAATGATTAAACTAAAATCCCAGACATCCTTTTTTGGCTTTAAAGTTCTTTGAAATCTATGAAATAAGCTTTCCTGTATTCCTCCTAAATATAATGGGGTGTGCATGGTTTTTTATTTTATTGACTGATTGATGGTATTCACTGAATAAAATACTGGGAATATAAAATAGGGCCATTTTTTGTAATGAAACAAATTTTGAAATTCCTATCCTAAACGTAATCCACTTAATTTTAATCAGCAGTTGTAAGATTTCTTTCAGACACTTAAGCTAAGGCACTTATTTGTGAATTTACTTAATTTTTAATTTTTTGGGATTTACTTAGCTTTTTAAATGCTGAATACAATGTTCTATCTCGTTTTTTAAAAGTTGCATAGGTATGATATTCAAAATATTGGAGCAGTTATGCATCTGTGGCAGGTTACACCTCCCCTCCTTCAGTAAACAATTTTTATCTTCTTCTTTCGGCTGTTCCCGTTATGGGTCGCCACAGCAAATCATCTTTTTCCACTTAACATAACAATCTTCCACCTAACAGTAAACAATTTTTATAAGGAGTTTTATAAATATCAAATGGACTAGCCAGAACATCTTAAATTTCCACATAAATTTATTGATATCTAATAGGAATTCTCAAGATTCATCTTTAATTTGGTATTGGAAGCCTTTAATATTAAACAAACATTTAGTGTATAATTATGGCTAGAAATAAGCCTGAAATATATGCAAATATAAGATAGTATTTTATTGATAATGATACATCAAAACTATATTATTCAGCAGTTCAGAAATATCTCAGATTATGTAGTTAATTGGGCTAAACTTAAAATATTAGCTCCCAAAGGCTTTACTCTCTGTTGAAACATAATAAAAGTGATTTTAAGTGAATTCCTTTGAATTTTGGCAAACAATCATTTCAAAGAAACTTTCTTCATTCACAATGTATACTTACCTAAAGTTTTTTTTTAAAGTACACATGGTAATCAGTACAAACAGATGTTAAGACTCCCTATGAATTTATACAAAAATATAATTTAATTACAATGAATACTGCTTCCAGGCTGCATTTACTTGGTGGTACTTTCTATGTCAATAGTTCTAAACTTTTGTAAAAGATTCATGAAATATTAATAATTTATTTATGGCAAGAATATATGCCTCTTAGTTTTTTTAAAGCCTAAATTAGAGTTATCATAAAGTAAAGAGGATTTAATTTTTCAGATTTTCAATTTTATATTGAGCAGAATGTGTCTTAATTTCCCTTTGGAATGCAGGTGATCAAATACGAAATCCATTACATGAACAATAAGAAAATAATTAAGTAATCCCAGTGATGTCATAATAGGAACTCAATTCCAATTTTAGGTACAGTGATTTGCATTTCCTGAATTAAAAGTTAGAAGGCATATTTAGAAAATGTTGGAATGAAAGTATAATTTCATCCCCCAATTCATACAACATATTTACACTGTGGAATAATTCCAGTTTGAAAATAGTTAGTTTGCTGCACTGTGGGAGGGGGAATTAGATGACATGGGCTGCTAACAGTAGCACTTCTCTAAGTCAATTTATTACATAAATCAAATTTCCAAGCTATTTGAGTTATTACTTGAGGAATTTAGACTATGTAAAATAGAACATAGCAATCTAATCAATTAAAATACCTCTTAAATTCAAGTTTGGTGTGATGCAGTGACTGCACTTAAAATTCCAGAAGTAGTACAATACTTACATTCAAACCTTCATAAAAATTGTATAAACTTGTAAAGTTTATTACTAAAATGGGTATTATCTTTAAGAACAATGAATTAAAGGAAATAGAATAGCCTACATTATCAATGACAAAACATTTGAAAAAATATTAATTATACCCCTATGATTTTAAAAAAACAATTTCAGCAAAAACTTTTTTTTCTGTATCTATTATATTCTTTAGAAAATGTTCAAAAAAGACTAGTTTCCAATTACAATATTCTATCTATGGATAAGAGAATACATACCTATATCCTATAACTTACTCAATTAATATATTTTAATATCAGAAGTTAATATATTACAAAGTTCAGTCTAGTTTAAGGATATGAATACGCTCTCGAAGTATATAACATTTTATATGAATTATGAATTCATTGTGTATGAGAAGTAGCAAGAAAATATTTTATGCTGACAGGACAGATTTACTTCAGTTTACAATTATGGATTATAGATCTAGTCTCATTTCTTTTTCTGACCTGATATTCTACCAACAAAATGGAAAGTGATAAAATTATTTTGCACTGATAAAGTTTAATGTTTTAAGAATTAGGTGACATATTTTTGTATGTAATGAAATTATTTTCATTTATATTTTTCTTTTTTAATCCTTTCTTTTTTGCATAAGAAATTAAAAGGAATTTTAAAAATTTAATAGTTTAAATGAATGAAAGTAGTGTTTTTAATCTGATCTGTGCAAGAACAGGGTATTTGAAGTCAACACTGAGCTGTCAATATGCTCTGGAGTAATCTGCAAATCCATTTATTGAAATCATTTCACTATCTTTGAAAAAAAAAGGTACACATGCAAGTATTAACATAAAAATCACCTTGCTACTAGGTCTGCTTTAAGAGTAAATCACTCTTGGAAGACAAGCCACCTATCTTACTATATTAAAATCTATTCATGCAGAAATATGAAAAATACCCCCAAAAATCTGATATGTTCATCACGGTTTTGATACTTAAATCCTTCACAAATATAATCATGATTAAGGGTGAATGAATAGTGAAGGCCATAATACTATATATCAGGAACAGTCCACCTGCAAGACCAAATATATTGAATCACACTTTTATTATACAAAAGCAGAGTTTAGTTGCCAATTTATATTTGGGATCTTAATAGTTTTTTTAAAATGACATTTTTTATTTATATCCTGCCTTTATTATTTTTACAACTATCTCAAGGTGGTAAACATATCCAATAACCCTCGTCCTATTTTCTCCACAATAACTCTTTGATATGAGTTGGGTTGAGAGAATGACTGGCATAAGGTCAGCCAACTGGCTTTCATGGCTTAAGGCTAGATAGAACTCAAGGTCTCCTGGTTTCTAGCCTAGTGCCTTAATCACTAGACCAAATTGGCATACAATTATACAATTATAGATTATTTAGCATTACATAAGAATTGGGCCACATTATTTCACTTAATGCTTCTTTTCAATATACCCTTCCAGACAGTGAATTAGAATAGAGAGGATAGTTTGTCTAAAGACTCTAAAGCTATCCAGCAACTTCGCATCTGAGGTTCGCAATGTGGATGTTTCCATTTTGCCTAACCACAAGCATTTGAAGATTGGAGATACTCAATCCATAGAGGACTCTCCCGGAATATCAATATAGATGCCAAATATCATATGGCTTAGTGCCCAGATATCTACAAACCTGTCTACTCTCAATGCATTTTGTCTATATAATGTTCACGCCACGTCCCTTCATTTAATCATCTATAGAAACCAGTAAGTTGAGCCTTCTCAATTACAATTCCAGTTCTTTGGAATAGCTTTATGATGAAAGTTATAATGCTGTTGCTTGTTTGTATTATTTTATTTTACCATAAATAACTCCTGCTGGATTGGAGAAGCTCATAAAATTCAATAAATTAATATATAAGTAACATTTATAAGACACTTTCATTAGGAAAATGCTTATGATAATTAGTAACATGTATTAACAGATGGGTCACTTAGCAAAAGAGATTACTAGATTTGAACTATACCATTGAGCAATAGGTTCTGTTTAACGTACTGGGAGTTTCAGATTCTTGATATGGCTGAATGATATGAACAAAGATGGAGAAATGTATATAAATAGAAATACAATTCTTTATAAAAACAAACCAACTCCAAATCTTCTAAATGTTATTAAGGATTGAACACTGGAAGAGTTGCTGTAAAAGTATTGCTTTGGTAACACCCTTAATGCATAGTTTAGGCCCATGATGGCGAACCTATGGCATGGGTGCCACAGGTGGTATGCAGAGCCATCTTGCTGGGCTCACAAGCTGTCAGCCAACTTATCTTCAGCTGAGCATGCACATGCGATTGGGCATGCACACATACGCAACTGCAGAGACACATCTGGTCTTCGGGCCTCCACTGTGCATGCACGTAATTGCAGCAGGAAATCCAGGTGGTCTTCGGAACTCTCATTGCTCATTTGTGCGTGAGTGCCTGCATGCAATGCGCATGCATTGCATGTGCAAAAGCTGCATGCATGCACAGGTGATGCAGTTGCACATGCAGCACACATGGAGGAGCCGCACACAAGTGTGGATGGTACACACAAAGTGCGTTCTTTTCTGCACTCACTTCGTAAAAGGTTCGCCACCACTGGTTTAGGGCATTGCTGTTCTAACAAAAAGCATACATCAAGCACCCAATACTGTCCTAAATAATTCTCACCTCAGTGACCACAACTATGACCAGATTATTAAAGCTTCATATTACTAGTTATTATCCTTATTAGTTTACTTTTAAAAAATAAAAATATAAACAAAAACAGTTGGATTGACTTTTTAGGAAATACACATCCTTCCAGATTGAGTAGAGTCTAACTATATCCAAAGGAAAATTATACTAAATTGATTTAAATGATGAAATATTGAACAATTGACTAAAGTCCTAAAAGCAAGGTTGATATGATACACTTAGCATTATGTATAAATTCAGTCATAACTTACGTTACGTTTTATCATGGCTTTGCTCAGACACAGTTTTTATTATAGTAAGAACAATATTTCTATGCCAATGATGAATATTTATATGGATTCAGTTTAAATGAATGCAATTCATTTGGTATATTTCAAATCTCTACTGATATACTCTGTTCTGTTCATTACAGTATCTCCCAATCTGCTAAAGTAGAATGGCAAAAAAAGATTATTCATATAGCACTTGAACCTATGAAAAGATGTAACAACCACAACAGAACAATGTATCTCATTTTGAAACAAGGCATTAAGGAAAAAACTACAATGAGAGAAAACTGGTCTGTTAATTCATACTAAGAACTACTCTCTAACATCACAGTCAAGTTGTAATTTTTTTTACTGTAAATAAGCAGCTCTTCCGGTAAAAGGCATATACATAACTTTCATAACTATTTATAAGCTAATTGAGCAACTAAATAATTCTTACAGCACTGCTATCACAGGAAATATTATATCTGGATTACAACTACTGTATATATAAGATTTCTAAGGACTAGGATCTATATAAAAACAGGCTCTAGACCCTGGATTAGGAAAAGAACATAAAAGACATAGAAGCTCACTGGCTGACTATCTCACAGCCCAATCTACCTAAAGAAGGAACTTTTGTTGGGGTAAATTTTTGGAAGTGGCTGAAGATGGCAATGATGTTACTTAGTAAACCAGGCCAGGATTTTCAGAGGCTAGCTTTGGAAAAAATTTAGAGGTTAATCCCACTTTTTACCATTTTCCTGTTGAAAATAGGAGGACAATTATTTCCGTTTTGTAACAATGGAATGTCTAAATTCAAAAGCATGATTTCTGAGCATTCCAAGAAATATGCCAGAGATTATAAATATGCAATAATTTGGCCTTTTTTCAGATAAATGATTAACAACTGTATGATTAAATCAATAGTCTATTTTTCCATGGATCAGGATATTTCTAAAAAGTAAATAAAATTAAATAAAAATTTAGCACCATTTAATGTTTTTGTTTAAAATGCATGACTTTTAATAGTGCTATAGTTGATAAAAACCTATATTTATTCTTGCCGACACAGTAATATCTATATCTATATCTATATATAAATTTATAAATATATAAATTGCCACTTTTTAAAAAGTAAACTATATATTGTATTATGTTTACTATACTCCATTTTAAAAGTTGGTCACTCAAAGTTATTGATGAGATGGCTAGTTTATTTATGAATTAAATAAATAAATATATGAATATCAGATGTCTAATAGTTACTGGTATTTGAGTGGTGGCATCCAAACTTTAGAATGTCCTTACAAGTGATATTTTATTTCACATGGTTCCTTTTGTTCTGAGCCAAATTGAAATACTGTTTCCTGAGGCATTTTAAATATTTTATTTAATGTTATCAAATTCCTGTTTTCCTACCTGCATAGTTTCTATAGCTCAAGTTATAATTCTAATGTTACTATACTAAATTTAGATTTTAGTAATTTTCTGTAAACCTCTTAAGACTTTGCCATTGTCACACGCTGAAAATTAGCAACTTTCTCAAATAATAATGTAGATGAAGCATAAATTGATAGCTAACACATGTTTGATAAATAACCACAACACATAGCACAAGGACTACAATTTTTAGAATGTTCCATAATCCTTAATGCTGCCTATGACCACAACTAAAGGTGGCAAATGTTATAATACTATTCTAGGAACTCACATAAACTCACCCATAATGGCACAAAACCGTCAAAAATATATTTTTGCTGAAGGAATAAAAGCTGTAAAACAAGAATACAATAAGTGCTCGAAACTGATGTTTATGATAAGGAAGATATAGCTAAAATATTACTTGATTTTCATGTGCTGATGGCTAGGATTCTGAAATTAAATTCTAGTTTGGGTAGCAGGATAAGAAGCAGTAGATCATACAATTGGCATCACAGAGGACTATCAAACAAACAACATCAGACATTTAGTGTTATAGGTTACTAGGACAGCAGTGTTACAATATAGTAAACAACTGTTGTAACTGATAAGATAGTACTGGGATCACACAAAATAGGTGGTAGCAGAAAATTAAATAATTGGTAAAAATGCCACAACTTTAAAGCATTTTTTTCCAGACGGAATTCTTTAGATATGTCCAATTACAATTCTTATATTTTGCTAGCATTTCCTATGCTGAAATAATGGTAATTTAGTCCAAAGATCATCAACATAGGGCTTACAGACATGACATCTACAACATCACTAGATGGCACTGAGACACCTTCAAATTATATAAATAACAGAATTAGCTAAAATACAATATTATATGATTTGGGGAATTTTTATTAAAACTTTTAAAACAAAACACATTTGGCAGTTTAAGCAATGCCTAAAATTTATTGATGATAACCACTACATAACAAGGTTACTGATCCCTAATGTTGTTTTGAAAATACCAGATTGAAGACAGTGCATTAGAAGAACAACAACAAAGCTCAAATGAAAGTGGAAAGTGAGCAACAACGGAGTAGTGCAGAAAAATTGGTACAAATGGGTAATAGCAAAGGTATGTAATTAAGTATCAGATCATCCTACTGCAACTTTCCAGACAGAAAAAGGAAGGGGGGGACTCTAGTTTTTTGTTCATTGATTGATTATGAGGAATCACCCTTCAGCATTAATCCTCCACTGAAATAATCAAAGAGCAGTAGAAGGGTAAAAACAAGTTCTTCAAAGTGAACACTAGATATTAATCAGAATAGTGATTGTTTTTTATATATATTGTTGCAAAGGAGTGACCGGAAAGGAAGTGAATGTGTGAATACTGCTCCTCCAAGATGCACTACCACTTTCCCTTTCTTACCACTCTTTTTATTTGGATGGAAAGTCTGTGTCTCTGGCAATTCAATATAGGTAGTCCTTGACTTACAACCATTTGTTTAGTGACTGTTTGAAGTTATAATGGCACTGAAAAAAGTGACTTATGACTACTTTTTAAACTTACAACTGTTGCAGCATCTCCATGGTTCACATGATCAAAATTCAGATGCTTGGTAACTGACTCATATTTATGACAGTTGCAGTGTCCTAGCGTCACGCGATCACCTTTTGCGACCTTCTTACAAGCAAAGTCAATGGAGAAGCCAGATTCACGTTACAACCATGTTATTAATTTAACAACCAGTGATTCACTTAACAACTGTGGCAAGGTCATAAAATGGGGCAAATTTAACGTCTCACTTAACAACACAAATTTTGGGAACAATTGTCATCATAAGTCTAGGACTATCTGTAAACTTAAGTAGAGATGGAAGCTACTATCCCTACTCTCTTATTTATCTATCAGGATCAGATAAGTGACAATTGCAAAAAGTGAAGGTTGTTAATCCCATTTAGTTATCTATCTATTTGAATCCTCTGCATGCTCAACATTTCTCCTTGTATCCAAAGACCCCAAACAAATGAGTTTCCATCTCTGCTCTTTTGCCTCACCTTCTGCTATTTACAATAGCTAACTTCTGTCCCATTATGACTCTGTATCAAATGAGCAGGCAAAAGGTTGCTGTCCATGCACAAACAGGCACCTTGGCTCATTTGCCTGTATCCTTATAGCTATTAGATGCCACCATAGCTAGATATGAGGCCCAATTTTTCCTGCTGCATAACCTAGATGAGGGCAAAGACAGCACTTTCTACTCACAGGGGAGCACAATGGAACCTAATCCTCCCTGCAGTGCAGCCCATGGAGAATACCATACTAACTTTGTCGGGTTTCTTGCCTTTCGCCTGCATTCAGCATGATGGGGCTGCCTGGAAGGAGAAGAACCTTCCCCCAAAAGCATATTACCAAATGTTCCCGATATTCCAGGACCAAATCCTGATAAAAGGACACCCAAGGAAGTTGGTGGGATCAGCTGCAGGAAGGTAAAGGTGCATGGACCACACATAGCTTGGGGCCTAGAGGCTGGAGAAGATGGTCAGCACCCACTAAGAGTAAACCCGGGGAGCTGACATCAGCGAGAGAGCATTAAGGAACATCAAGTCACCTCTGACCTTAAGCCCACCCCCCCTCTCTTCAGGGGGCACGCCCATGTCTTCCTCACCCACTCCTCCTCCCCTCTTAGGCAGGAGGAGCAGCCCCTCCCATTGCTGGGCAGAGGGGATTGCTGTGACGCACTCAGGGGCCCTGGGCGCGCAGGAGAAAAGGGGAGGGGAACCCACGAGCGGAAAGAAACCAACGGCCGCATCACGGTCGCGCATCCTCTCCACCCTCGGAACTGCTTCAAATGGTCCCGTCTAGGGCCCCCATGCAAGGGATTTCATGGTCCGGCCCTAGTCTTCCCCACCCCCTTTCCTCGGGTCACTCACAGTCTCTCTTCATCTCCGCTCGGCGCCGCCGCCATTTTCTTCGCAGCGAAGAACCCGCGGGGGGGGGGGAAAGGGGGAAAACCGAGCCGGAGAGGAAACCCGGACAGCCAGGCTCCGCCCACCTCGCTGCAATTGGATGTTGGAGCCCATCACTCAGGTCTCCATCACAAAACGATTGGTCGGTGTTTCTCTACACGGGCGAGGCTGCCCTGCTCTTGGCGGCCGTTAGAATTGGCGGGAAGCGCTGTCAGTTATAACGATACGAAGTGGGCAGGGGACAAATTCTCATTCTGTTTCTGATTGGACTACGCAGATTGTTTGTCTATCGATAGGCCCGTTGGCTTATCAATCACTGGACAAAAAAGGTGGTGCGGAATCGCGGGCTTAAGGATTTTGAAATGTAACGGGTCTAACGTTTTTTTAAAAACTGCTTCAGTAGTTTATCGGCTGTGAGCTCCTAAAGTTCTTTGTTTTTAGCGTAAAAAGGATATACTTTATACCGAGAAGGCAGTCCCATCAGTACAGTGTATCCAAGTGATACCAAGGTCATGATTCTCAAATGACTATCTAATTGGTCCTGACTACAAAATAACTAAAGCCTTCCAGTTCAGAATGACTCCGGACGACTTACATGAAGGGATAAAGCAGCTTTTTTGGTTTGGTACAGAAGTAGTTTTTCATTCCATTGTAGGATTATTTTTGACATCTCAACAATGCGGGGCTACCTAATACCTTAAAAAACAAGTGTCAATTCCACTATGCAACCTCACAATATCATCACATTGTCATATCAAAATTATCTTAAAACCTCTGTATTAAATAGTAATGGGTAGGACGGAGGTCTGCATAGGGTTTCATTTGCCCACCTTAGTATGTTCCAGCTTGCAAGTCTGCCAACCACAACGAGTAAAATGCTGGTTTTAGCTGGGCCTTCTCATGCTTGGGTGCTATATTGTAAAAAAACCCAAAAAACTTCCTATATTGCAGTTGTAGATGAGGCAAAAAAGAGGACAATCTGCATACTAACATTTCAAAGGTTTAAAAAGGTTGTGTTATATCTTTAAAACTTAGAAAATTTGTTGTTGCTGTCCTTGCCACATTCTGTGCTATTAAAAATATTTAAGGTACTCATATAAAATGATGAACAAGTTTATTCTAGTGAACATATACATTTGTATCCATTTTTTATTTTATAACTAATGTTTCAACTATTTAGCATGTGATAACAAAACAAATAGTGAACAGAAAATACTAATGTTGGTTTTCTTAAGCATAGCTTATTTTAAAAAAGGCTGTGTTTACACCATACACTAACCATATACCATTTTTACAAACGCATTAGCTAGGTTTATGAAAACATTAAACTACAAACATGACATTTGGAATTGCACATGCTAAAGAATTAATAGTGGTTTATTTAAACCACAATTAGCTGGATTTGCACAAATTTAAACAATACAGTTTACAAGCCAAAAGGGCTGGGTTGACATAATACTATATCAAACTTAAACCATGCAGTAGTTGTATGACTCAAGTTATTCTGCTGCTCACAGCTGATGTAGTCAGGCACTGAGTTTGTTTGTAGAACACAGTCCTATACATCTGCATAATCTCCAAAATTCGTTCAAGTTTATGATTAAGCTTAGGGTGACCAACCGTCCTCTTTTGCCTGGACATGTCCTCTTTTTACGTCCTGTCCGGGGCGTCCAGGCGGGTTTTATAAATTTTATAAATTTACCCGGACGCCC
>JAEANM010010169.1:0-15939 GCA_017656035.1 Myanophis thanlyinensis
TGTTTGGACTTCAACTCCCAGAATTCTGGGAGTTGAAGTCCAAACATCTTAAAGTCACCAAGGTTGAGAAACACTGATTTAAAGTGATGTTTTTTAACCGTGACAACATGAAGATATTTGGACTTCACTCCCAAGATTGCTGGTGAATTCTGGGAGTTCAAATCCAGACATCTTCAAGTTGCAAAGGTTTAAAACACTGCATTAAAGTGATCAATGCTTAGTAATCCTCATACAGGAGTGGTTTTGGAAGGGTTGCCTTCAGGTTGCCCTTCTGCCTGAGAAAAAAAATATCAGAACAAAATTGTAGACAGTGGAGATTCAAAGATGAAGGAATATAGAACATTTTGTAGATTTCTTGTAGCATTATGATTATGATTCCATTGTCTATTTCTCTCCTTTCACCTTAACAACTAAGCTGTTCTCTATAATCATATAATAGTTTAAACATGCCCCAGCACTTTTTGGTTTTTGTTTCAAGGCGGGTCCTCTTGAATAGATATAATAATGCAGAAAAAAAATCAATAGAAGATTAGACGGTTGAAAAATGCCAACACTCATCTCACTCATGAAATTCATGACTATGAATTTTCCATTGGCCATTGAAACTTATTGTTGTACTGTGCTGTATTTAACCTTCAGTGAAACAAAAAATCATCCACTGAAACTTACTAACATCAGTCTGAATATTGAAAGAAAAATAGAAATAACAGCAAAATCCTATTTTTTATATAATAAAGAAGTAAATAAATAAATTACCATAGTGCTCAGTGTAGGTTGTTAATATGTTTAAATCAATACCCTAAAATAGCAGATAGGTAGTAACTCTACTCATAGTAAATTTTTCACTAAAAACTCTGGCATCTTAATGCAAGCTACACTTATTTTGGATAGATTTCAATTGCTATAATATGTATGTAGGTTAATAATGTAATAGTATTTTCTTGCAAGATTATATAACTCAGAAATTGCAAAACCTTACTTAGAGTGCCCCCTACTGTATCTTTAAAGCAACAAGTTATTTACTAATTATGTATTAGTACATTTGACTTAATTTGTAATTTCACAATTTCATCCAAGAAAGGAAATTTGGCTTATTGTAAGGCTTTCTTTTTCCTACGATGGATTGAAGGCATCCTTCACTGCTCACTCTTGCTTTAACAAGCAGGATCATGGAGCTCTTACATACATCTCTGGGAGGACTGACTCACATCCAGTTTGGCAGTTGAAAAGTAGAGAACTCCATCAGAAATATAGCCTGAGAGGAGACCGTGAAAATATTCCCATTCCCCATCCTCTAATCATTCTATAAACAACACTCCCTTGGCCACACTCTCCATCTACCATAGAGAAAGCTGTCTTCAGAAAGTAATAGTCTCATTCTCCTTAAGTGAGATATAACAAAGCATCCTGCATTAAGAGCAGGAAGACTGGCTGAAGGAAGACACAGTGGGACAACCCACTGAAGGATCTTCTGACAAAGGCTTCAACTGAAACAAAAGCAGCTAAATGAATAAAAGATAAACCATTTGGCCAGTTAGATAGCAACACATAGCTCCTAAAGAACCATTGTTGGAACAAGTACTGAAGTCCGTGACGCCCAACGGATCAACAGCCAGCAGAGGCTTTCAGTCATAGCAGCTCACTGGATAATCTCTCAGACTAACTTAGACTGGGAGGAGGGCGCATTATGCCTGAGCTATAGGTGGGGTAGAAATCTAAAAAGAAAATAAGTCAGAATGATATAACCCTTAATTCATCTATGGATGCTATAACACCCCCCAATCTTTATTTACTACATTTATTGAAGAAAAGAAACAAAATATTATCTAAAGATTCGTGATTCTAAGACATTAATTTGAATTATATTTAATGCATTTGTTGAAGAGAGAACTGAGAGATTATTTAAGCATGAAGTGTAGGTTCCATGACAAGTTATAGATTTGAGATTCTTACAAAAACCACTTTGGAAGGTTTACAGAATTTAAAAAAAAAAAACCTCTTTCAAACAATCTTTCAAGGTAAACCAGCTCAAAAAACATACACCAGAGCAGGGGTGAAATCCGACCGGTTTTGCTACTGGTTTGGTGCGCGTACATGCATGCCAATCGCACTGCAGTGCGGCATTTTAAACGACTTTTAGAGGCTCCAGAGGCAACGGGGATCATCAAGAAGGCTCTGCAGACACTCAAAACAGCTGATTTAGGTAAGTAAAAAAAAAAAATGGAGCGCATATAAGGAAGAATAGGTGCTCAGGCAGGGCCAATTTCAAACGTCTACTACTGCTTCTGCTGAATCGGCTAGAACCGGCTGAATTTCACCTCTGCACCAGAAGGATTTCAGGAATGCTACTTAGTAACATAAACTAGAAAGTCTGTCCAAGTTTCTCTTGTTCCCCCCTTATACTAAATGAAATGGTGGGGTTGAGTTTCTCTCATGCATACTTCAGTATTTGGACACACTCTTTTCTATAGGCCCCTCTTTAACCATTCTTTCAGACCTTCTCCAAAACTATCTCTAAATTTCTTTACAATAAAGGAAACTAAGGCCAAAGCTATACATTATGTGCCAAGTATTTAGATACACCCTTTGTTCAAATCTCAATGAAAATTTTTTGAGGGAAAAAGGCATGAAATCTTTTACATTAATGGCTTCTGGAACTTTTTATTACTACATTTTTTTAAGCTGCCTATCTCTCCTATAAGGTGGCTCGGGGCAAGATAACTTCATGGATCAGCATCATGGATCTCCTTAGAGCTAAGGTGATTTGGATTCTGTAGAATTATAACTAAAATACTACAGTGGGAGCAATCCAACATCCATACATGTAGCTTTAAGCAATCTGCATCTGTATGGTGAAAAGCCCAGAAATTCCTGATAGAATAAAAGGGCCCGTGGGACTTTTATCCCACCGATAAAAGGTTAGTTCATCTCTAAAGCAAGAATCTCCAAGATGATGTTATAATAACTTCCTTTTGACAAAGTTTTCTCCCTCCTGACAAATTCGGTATAGACCTGACCAGAAAAAGTAAGAAAAGCACAGGAAGACCCTTTGCCTTTTTCAAAATCAGGGTTTTCACAGATATTTGAAAATGGGATATGAACTCTCTGACATGGTGTTTAACAGGAGCACAGAAATATTTCAATGGGCTGATGAAGTGGTCTGTGTCCTAATGTACAGAGTTGAATCAGAGCATTTTTTGATGTGTTGTTAAAAATGTTTTTGCCTTGCTCAACCCTTCTATGAAAATGGCACATTGGTTGTCTGACAAGGCAAGAAGTATCGATCTGAAATAGAAAAGGGAAAATCTAATGATGCTATCTCCCTTATCTCTAAGAAGCTGATGTAGCCCTTGGCTTCCTATACATTTCAGATGTGATGGGTTCAGATGTGCATGGTTGCCAGGGTTGAAGTGGGCAGAAAATGTTCCATATGGGCACATCTGTCATATTCATTTAGAGATGCACAGTTGAAGAATCCATCAAGTAAAAAGCCAAGTTCAAAACCAAAATCCAATGTTATTAAAAAAAATAAGTTCAGCCTTCTCAATTGGAATCAAGGCTACCTAGCCTTGAAGAATGCCATTGACAGCAAGTATAAACCAAGTGAAAGCAAAAATGTATTTGCAAGGAAAATACACGAATGAAGCTGAACCTCAATTAGGGCAGTTCAACTTCATTTACACTTGCATAAGGATGAAAGCACATTGGGTAGATATGGTCTGCTCACCATGGAATTCAGAGCTAGAACTACCTCGGTAGCAGCTTGAATTTTGCAGTATATAACTTAGACTCTAGGCAAGATCTAATAATAGCTACCATCTTTATCTACTGAACTCATGCATATTATTTGGACTGACTGTGGGAAACTTAAATTAAACTGTTGCTACTGCTTAATCCACTGCAATTCAGGCAGAAACTTTGGCTGTAATTTATGACAGGCAGAGCAATTAGTCATGAGTTTCTCTAGGTTTAAATAGCCTAGTCTGGTTTTTTGTTTTTTTTTGCCAGAATTGAGTCAAATAGAAATTGCCTTTCTATACAGCAAGAGACAGCTACAAATGAAAGGGTAAGTTATACAGTTCCTTAGAGAGAAACAAACTTGGGCCAGGGGCTGGAGGGGGGAGGTCTCCCAGCATTAGCTTATTAAAATACCAATAAAGTTTCAATCTCTAGAAGAATTTATATTTAAACACTAAATTTGATTTGGAATTCAACTCCAATTCAAAACCATTTTAGACTATAGTTTACATTTGTAATTTTCAATTTGTGAAAATTGAAAACTTGGCTTTTGGAATTTATTTCTTGACATTACCATATAAAATACATATAATTTTATAGTAGTGACATAAGTTTCTCTTTTTCCTAATAATTTGAACTGTGTTAACCAAGTACTTCCAAAGTTTAACAGTTATTAGTCACATTTTGATTACTACTGTAAACATTTATTCTGCATCGCTTTAAATTCATTAACACAACCTTAATGATTGAATATTTTTCTCATGAGATTATCTTCTCTGGTTGATGTAAAAGGAAACCAAACTAATGTGACCATGTATATATGAGGAATGGGGAGGTCTTTGAGCCAGCATTGATTCCTCATGATTGCCTGGACAAAGCCCTGCAGTTTTCTGGATGACATTTTCAGATCTGATTTACACCACTGTTCCCTTCCTAGGGCTGAAAGACAGTGACTGGCTCAAGGTCACCCATCTGGCTTTGTGCTTAAGCTAAGAGTAGAACTCTTGGCTGCTCTGCTGGACGATCTGTATGGTAAGGATCCAGCCATACATTTTTTTAAAAAATCAGAGTCCAGTCTCCCTTCCACTGGAGGGATGATGCCATTATTTTTGTGTGTGGACATCTCTAGGAAGGCAGGAGGAAGATCTGCCCTTGGAGGGATCTTGAGAGTGCTAGTTTAGTTGAGTCTTATGCCCCTTCCAATGTGATCAATTCCACTTTCTTGCCCAGGCTCTAAATTGGGTAACTCAGCCTGTTGCTGGGCTTCTACAATTGATGGCTGATTACTTGACTGTCTTAGAATTGCAGGATATTCCCCAAAGGTCTGGTTCTTTCTCATCTGCACATAACTCTCAGTCCTGAATTATTGGCTCCTGGATTCCAAAATTCAGTCCTCAAATTCAGATTCTTTAAAAAAAAAATTTAAGATATTACTCACAGTAATAAAAATGAATGCAAACTAAATTCAGTGAAAGGAAAGTAAAAAGAGGAAGGAAAAATGGAAAGAAAAATAAATGAAAAAAGTGAAATAAATAAACAAGAAATATATAAAAAATTCCAACCTTCATCATAGCAAGTACAGTACAGGTAGTCCTTGATTTACGACCACAATTGAGCCCAAAATTTCTATTGTCAAGCAAGAAAGTTGTTAAATGAATTTTGTGAGCACTCACCAAACCTATAGTTAAACCGGTTGTATCCCACCACTGATTTTAATCTTCTCATGACAAAAAAAAAAGTATTGTATGCTCAACCAAACCACTATTTATGGTCATCAGAAAATGAGACAATAGGAAATGCATATATTATAGTATTTCCTGGGTTGTTCAGGATAACAGCTTAGAAGTCTTTTGCAGATACAACCTAAAGAAGGATGACTCCAAGTTGCACATTGCCAAGATGTAAATTGAGTTGATGTTTATTCTGCTGCCACACTGTGAGATACCTCCAAGAAAGAAAAGGAAGATGGATAATGTATGCAACTACTGGGATCACTTTGCCTAATGAGATCATAACCATCAAAAGATATTCAAATATGTATCTGGAGAGAGACAATTTCTGCTCTTGATTTCCATGATGGTCCTTGCTGAAAACATTGAAGAATGTAACTTTCAAAGAATTCTACAAATCACAAATAGTTCCTAACCTGAGTGGAATCTAAGAATTTTGTGATCCTGCCTGAAGCAGTAAGTAAGAGGAGCAAACCTAATGAAGGATAGCCTCTACCAACACTGTAGGAAAAAGACTTGCTTTGGTACCTTAAATATTTAAAATATTACTTGTAGGAACCAACAACATTTTTAAAAGTTTTCTAAAGACTCTAACCATTTTCCTAGGTTTCTAGTGTTTAACATTTTCAAAAATATTTATAAAGCTTACCTTGTGTGACGACTTTGATTATAATTAAAGTTGATACAACTCGTAAAGATAAATTACAACTTTTAAAGAAAGATGCAGCCTTGGGCTTTGAATCAGTAGTATGTTCAAAAGAATTGTGTTGACTTTCCTTAGGGACAACACCTTTAAATAAGTCTTCACCCAGTCGTCTCATGGTTGAGGTCATTGCTGCATGCTATTTATGCAAGCAATAAAAAGGAGGACATGATTATAGTATTCTGTGTCATGTATTGTCATAATATATTTATTCTATATACATTTTACTGTGATAAATGTTATAGACAAATATTATCAACACTGCAATCTGACCATTTAAAATATGCAATGTCTTCCAAACTACTGATCTCAGAAGATAAATAAATGTAATAAACCATTTAATGTTTGACACTATAATTTATATTCAGAGTTAGAACTGAAGGCTTAACAGTTCAGAATGTAGGCTTGGTTTTGGAAATGCTCTAATTTCTGCCTATTACAATGAAGATACATTGTTCCATAATGATTAATTATAAGGTTGATATGAATTTACATCAAAGCAGGAAAACCAAAAAGGATTACACTGGCCTGAGGCCAGTAAAAAAACAACCCTATATAAATTATATAGAGAGAACCCTGCAATTTTACAAAACAATGTGTTCAGATCTAGAATCCTAGTGGTCTCTGAAGATGGATTCACAAAAGAACTGGGTGTTACAAGAAAAATTGTGGAATATAACATTAATATTAAAATGATTTACCTATGATTAAATGGCATTTAACGATTTCATTATTTATTTATTAGATTTATGTGCCACCCATCTAGTCTGGAAATAGGTTAAAATTTAGACTAAGCAGTGCCATAAAAAATGAAAGTTTTGTTTTATTCAGAGAAAACATCCTTAGTGAAAAGCACATGCATGAAAACGTATTTTACCTGGGTACTTCCATCTAACTGCCTTACAGCCCAGTAAATGCACTTAACCACAGGGAAGTGCAGGTTAGGATTCACAAAGGGCAACCATTGAAGTTGTTCTGCAACTAGAGGCAAAAGCTGAAAAACACAAACAGAAAATTGTAATTGTGTTCCAAATTATGGTCTTATAAATATATTGTATTTGAAAGCTGTTTCTTATGCTGGTAATTAAAAAAAATAAAATTATCAAAAGTTAAATATTAATATGCAGAAACATATCTCAAACTATGAATTAGAGAAATGCAATATGTTAATTTTTTCTCCGAACCCTGTTAATAAAATCTGTACTGCAGCTAACACATAATTTGAGAGATAGTATATTTGGCATTATGATGCCATTAATAGGTTTTAAATATTTTCAGTATGTAGCTTGATTGAGAAATCAATCTCTTTTTAAAAAAAAACATTTACTATACCCATTCTTCTGGCATTATCACAACTTTTCTATTACAGAAGAGCACAGGAAGAAGCTTACTGTCAGGGTTCCAAGTAATATCTCTGCAACAATTAAAACTCCAAGGCAGGAATATTCCTCAAAGCTTAATTTTATTGAAGACATCATATAGGCACATCTGGGGAAAATCCGAATCTGAATTCCTACGTTTTCCCCACCCCAAGTAAAACCAAAGTTTCTTCCTCCAAGTTGTCACATGCTATAGTCTGGTCCAATCCAGCCTTGATTTTTTGACTAGGTCATTCACTGTCCCAGCCTCCACAGGTGCTGGCTGAACGTCCTTGGTTCCCACAAGAAACAATGTTATTTTGATATTATCCCAAGCAACTATCTATTTCCCTCCCCCTGCTAGTGTGGCAAACTCAAAAGGAAACAAAAGCAAAAAGAAATAGAAAGTGCCGAGAAAGGAAAAAAAAATCCAAATAAACTCTTTTGGGGTTGAAACTTACTTGGGCCTGTGAGAAATGGATGGTGTAAGGTTATGCATGCTGAATTAGAAACAAGTCCCACTACAACCAATTGGGTTACTTTCAAGGCAAGCATGTTTAGCACTGCAGCTAATGGACATACATGAGCACTTTTGTTTTACAAACTTCTATCTTAAGTAACCATTATCTCTATTTTAACATTTTTTTAAATGATAACCACATCAGAATGAATTTATCCGAGCTGGATGGATGAAATCCAAATCACAAGGAACCAGATATGTTAGTTACAGTTCATGAAACATACCTGTATACCAAACATTCATCTGTAGTTACACCCAGAAACATGGATCCCTTGTTTTAGATAACAGGATTTCTAATGAAGGTAAAATGAAGAGCGTGGAATCTATAATATCAAATCGTTCTATTTAATCAGCAGAGCATTTTAATGTTCCAGTACTGAACATACAAATGATACCAATATACCTTTTTATTACATTAAGTTGGAAAAAAATTCTACCTTGACACATTTCTCCTGTACATAGTTTTTGCTGGAAATAAGTGTGCCTGTTAGCTTGTGAATGTTTTCTTTCTCTTCCTCAACAATCAATTTGCATAGATGCTGCTCTGAGATCCAGTCCATTAATACCGTTAACAAGTTATAGACATGTGAATTAAGTGGTAACTGCAAAAACAAAACAAAACAGAAAGGAGATTGGAAAATTTACTGTAAGATTATATTGAATGGACATGACAATTTGTATGTTTGTCTGTGCAACAGATATTCAGTTTGGGTCATCTTTTCCCAAAGTGCATGGAAGTCACAGCTGGTACTGTTAAGAAAGTGAAAAGGAATGGAAATGTTCTTCCAACTTCATATGGACGGATAATACATCCTGTAATACGGAATGTATTATATGGCTACAACTGGCAACTTCTTTTCCTGTGGGCAGCTGCTACTTGTACTTACAATGGTAATTGGGAGCAGAAGTTCTGTTGCTAAGTAAATCGGTTATTAAGTGTAATGCCACATGACCACATCGCTTAGTGACAGTAATTCCAATAGTCCCAATTGCCATTGTAACTCCAGGAATATTGGTTTTAAAGAGGGAAGAGGCAGGAGCCTCAGCTAAGCAGGTCAGTGTGTAAGAGCTTGTGATATGTGGGAAAGACTAGAGGGAGGATAGCACTTTTAGACCTACCTGCAAGATTTTGTCAATACAGCTTTATAATAAAGTAGAATTCACACATCAGATTGAGCCATTCCTTCTTTTTAATTTCATACTTGAATTATTTTTACTTGCTATTTATGATGTTCCTCGACTTACATTTATATTTCTTCTGATGTACCCAATCTTCCATACACCAAAGGGAACAGAAATGCTTATTTCTTGCAACACCACGAACTACTTACTACTGTCCTACTATCTGCATGTCACAAATTCTACCACATATTTTATTATCTTTCATACACAGCCTCCCAAGGAACTTACATTCTACTTGCTGTAATTTTTCATCACTAATGAGCAATCATTTCCTCTATTCTCTTGTCAAACATATTTAACTGGGTCTCTGATATAATTATTTTTCATATTTATACTCTTCATTGCATCATATAATTGTCTAGCATTCCCTGAAAATTATTTGAAGTTCATTTCCATTTATTTCATGGATTAGTTTAATGTTGGTTGGGACTTGGTTGCTAGAGGCAGAAGGATTTATATATACAGCAACCAACCTTCATATTTGCAAAGGCATTCTGTAATTTAAGTATTCTTCAACTCAATAAATGCATGCAAAGATTTGAATTTCAATTTTTAGCCCATAGTCTTTTTTATTTCTCTCTTCCTTGAACATATATGCATAGTTGAGATCCCACTCGCCATCTTCAGGCTGGTGCCTTCTGCTTTATGCCAGTGCAAGAAATTTTCGTAGATTTTCACGGGTGCAGGTATAGGTCTGTTCAGGTCTTTTCCCATGTAAGTTTGAGAATATCTTTGCAACCTCACCAAAATGTTGCGAAGATAAGATATTCTCAAACTTACACAGGAAAAGACCTGAACAGACCTGGACCTGCATAATATATATATTGCGATATTTTTTTTTTTTAAAAGATCACTAGGAATTCTGAGAACTCACTGATTACCTTCAATAATACAAATGGATGTAACTCAATATCTTATGCATACAAATGTTCAGTGTCCACAAGGCATCTCATATACAGTATAAAAAAGACAACAGTATATATAATTTATAGGCACAGCTGCCCTTCCCACTCACACAAAATAAAGTTTTCTGGTTTTAAAATTTTGAGTTGGGGCCTTGAGTGATTTATAGAATTTGCCTTACTTACTTTACAGGCCTTTGCTGGTGCTATTGCTCTTTCTGACTTCACAGATTTACGGTCTTGGAATGTGGCTTCTTTAGATCTCTGTACTGATAAAAATTCATGCTTTCTCTGAAATAGGTCAGAGAGACAGTATAATATGTAAGCTTTCTGACAGTGGAGTGGGCAGAGGACAAAGATAACAAAAGCCAAGATTCAGTATTACCTGTAAATTCTCTAAACGAGCCTGTACTTTTCGAGACTGAATTTCAAGCTTCTTGTTTTGCTCAGTCACATCACTTAACTAAAAATAGGGAGAAAATGTTGCAACCGAAGCTTAAAATTAAATATTTCTATTACATGAAACCTTCTGTTTTCCAAGAAATGAATCTTGAACCAAAGCACTGGTTATGTAGTTTTTCTTTCTGACATGATGAAAAACTCATCTAAAGTTCTATTCTCATTTAAAAACTGCTGACTTCACATAGGCAGTTAGTCCAGAGTTTAAAATCACCTAGCCACATTTCCCATCAGTATGGAGATCAAAATCCTGCTACCAAGAAATTCTGATTTCAATCCTAAATACTGTATATTCGAAGTACATTTATCTAATGGTAGGTTTTATTAAAACTGTCAAGGATTTTATTTTTCAGTACTGTGGTTAAAGACTATTTCACACATATTTTCACATTTCCAACATTATATTGCCACAATAAATTGAACAAATCTTTATTATAGTCATAGACTAACATAAGATAAAACTAAAGTGTAAAGATACATACACGTGAGACATAAAATGTATACAAATATAGAAAGTGAAAAATCTAAAAGATGTTTTAAAGACCAAAAATGTAGAAAATATAAAAATATGCATTGTCTAAACTAAAATATATGAGACACAAAAGGTATAAAAAGTGAAAGGAAGGAGAGGTGCAAACATTAAGAGAACACAAAGAAACATTAAATGTTAGCACATGAAAGGCCATACTTGTTAGGTAACAGAAGACCCCAATATAGCAGACCAGGTACACCCTGAATGTAATTAACAATGCTGAGCCTTGGATATGACCCAGAGTTAACAATCTGACAAATTTTGAGTGTACAGAACAGAACCTGGCAAATGGCTGTCTGTTGTAGCAAAGTTAGTCTCTGAAAACAATGGAATGGGGTAAAATTATCCTGTGTGCTGGAAGTATTTATTGTAGTAGTGGCAGGATGACACTAGCGTGACCACCTCTAAGGTACAAGCACTGGAGAAGCACACATTCTGTTGTCTCAGCATGTCAAAGTCACAACAGCACCACTGCTCCAAGGAGGGAGACTTCCTATTTTGATCTTCAAGGATGTCTGAGGGGAGGGGAATGCATGACATTTGTGCTACAGGAAAGGGCCTTCTGGGGTTAGAGACAGTTTAGGTATGGCACGGGGAAGTTAAAATACCTGTTGAAAACTCTGGTAAAAAATCTTGGGGTTTTGGCTAGGCTTGACTGTCCATTTTGATTACACCTTTCCTACAGTGCTTTGAAATCTACTTATATACTTGAAAACAAGTAACAAATAGCCACAATTGGCTAAAGCTCCCTGTGATGTGTTTTGTCCTTTTCAACTACTACAGATGTCTCCAATCTGCAATGAAAACATGAGCACTTCTGTCCATTGCTAAAACATATTAAACTGTAACAGATTATGATAATTAGAAAACTTTAATTTCCAGACAAAAGAGCTTAAATAATGGAGACTATTAAACTACAGTAATTCAAACACTAATTTTTTAAAAGATACCATTATGCGTTAGGGTTAAAATACATGAATCTTCCTGACAACTATATTCTTAAAACATCATAATCTGTAGATATTTGTCAGTGTTGTCATTGCAACGTATTAACACTTCATATTAAAAACAATAACCTTCTATTTATAGCATTTATTAACACCAGATTAATGATTCTATTAAAACTGTTAATTGCCTGTTTTCTTAAGGTGTCATTCAGCTCCTTTAGTGTTTCAAATGATGTCTTCAGCCTTTTGTTCTCCTTTGTTTTTTCTTTCAAAGCATCGGACAACTGCTTTATTTCAGCTCCATGCTGCTGCAAACCAAAATTTCAAAATAGAATTAACCACGCTTTTCAAAAAACATTGTAAATCAAAGACTGTCTCTGCATGATATAAATGCTATAAAGAATTAAATAACTGTATCGCCCAGCACTTGCTTTCTCAAATAAAAATCCAATAACCTCAAAATCAAAAAAGAAAAAGATAAACATTCTAAAGGAAGACGAATTTTAATTTTCTTTGAGTAACCTTTCTGTCAACATTCTGAAATAGTTTTCACTAGTGCAGAGAAGAAAAGCAGGCTAAGACCACCACTGAAAGAAAGAAAAAAGAAACAAAACAAACCTCATAGTTATACTAAAAGAATTAATAAGATTAAATCTTGAGGAAAGTCTTTCATTTGCTCTCCCCATATCTTATTTAGTACCTCTATATCCTCTGATTACCCAGAGATTTGTTTTTCAATCCATTTCCACTACTGATGCCCTATATTTAACATTTTCTGTAAATTACCCAGGAAAAGGATTTCTTTAGGAGTGGGGAACTGATATATTACAGTAGGGCCCACATCTCCAGCTGCACTGCCTTCACAGCTGCCTGGGCAATGCTGATATCTAAGGACACTTTTTCTTATGTCCATAGGAAACATAAATTTATAAATTCACAACTTTTCTCTAATGATATAAATACAGCCTGTGTGTTTGTTAGAATAATTTTCTCAAAATTAATAAGAATTTTGTAAGTAGAGATACCTCCTTCATAATTTGAAATTTTGTATGAACTTCCTCTTCAACACCCTTTATTTTGGTCAAAGCAGCCTCATGCCTACAAAGCTGGACTTCCCGTTCAGCTACGAAACATTCTCTCTTTTGAAGTTTCAAAGCATACTCTCGCTGATTTAATTTTTCTTGCTGTACCATAAAAGACAAAAGAAACAACAAACGAAATATAGCAACATCTGCTGATATTGGAAAGAAAATGAAAATGTACCAATATCTGAACCATTATTAATATTTTACCTGTAGCTTCTGATGTATGATTGATAATTCATGATAAATTTGATTGAACTGAGGTGTTACCAGGCTTTCTCCATTCAATTCTTGGTTTTCAGAAATGCTCCCACTGTCTCTTACTGCACCACCGTCATTATTATAATCACAGTAAGCAGTTACTCCTAAAGTGGATGGCAGAGTAATATCTAATAGATGAAAATGGAAGCAGCATTATCAGCATTATATTCCTCTATTTTATAAAAGCCATTACAAATTTTTTTCAATATGGAAAGATTGTATGCTGGTTATATGACTAGCTCAGTGGTGGAGAACCTTTTACTTACCAAGTGCTGAAAAGTACGTGCTTTGCGTGTGCCATCTGTACTTGCGTGTGGCTCCTCCACGTGTGCTGCATGTGCAACTGCACCATCTGCGCATGCATACAACTTGTTCATGTGCATGGCACATGTGCTGCACACAAACACTCATGCCCATAAGCAATCGCATGTGCATGCGCAGGAGAGCTCCAAAGACCAGCTGGATTTCCTACTGCAACCACACGCATGCACAGCAGACACCCAAAGGCCAGCTGGGTTTCTTCAATCGTGCATGTGTGCACATGCAATCGCATGTGCATGCTCAGCTGGAGGTAAGTTGATCAACAGCTTGTTTGCCCAGCAATATGGCTGTGTCTGCCACCTGTGGCATCTGTGCCATAGGTTCGCCATCACGGGACTAGCCCCTTTTCCAGATGATGACATAGAAGGCAGGGTTTTGCCTATCAATTAGTTCACATTATGAATCATTATCTACCTGTTTTGTAAACAGGGAAATCTAACATTTGGAGATAGTTCAAAAGAATTAAATAGCAGTCTAAAAATTTAGCCATAAATATACAGGAACCAAAACTTCCTGAAAGATACCTTAACATAGAAAATTATTAACAGAATACAAATTAAAACAGATAACAATAGCAAAACAATGTAAATATAGCAAAATTAAATTATTGAACATGCCAGATTTGATTAAGGAAAGAAAATCCTGTAAGTGCTGGAATTTATATGCAATTATTTTTTCCCTCATCCGAAAGCAACTGTGGCATCTTTGATTTCTTAATCAGAGTGTTTGATATACATGCATCTGACTAATGTAGAATTTGTTACGGATATCAAATTTTCTCTCTACTTACATGGGTGCCAAATAACAATACAATCTCACTTCTGAAATCTCAGGTTGTCACCTGAAATCTCCCAAGATTTGTTTTCTGATAGGGGTGAAATTGAAAAAAATTAGTGATCTTTTTTTTAACTGGATGCAAATATGTGCAATGTAACTGTGCATCATTCAGTATGTCTATGGCTGTTACACCACCTTTTTAAGCTGCTATATATTTTTACTTGGAATTCCACACATTCTTGCCACAGCTTTAAAAGTACTCAGGACTGCTGTTAAGGAAATACACAAGAATCAAGCCTTGAAAACATCAAGAATGATTTCCAGCTGCTCTTATAACTTTCTCAGAATGGAAAAAAACAACATTCATTTCCTCTTCATTCTGACAAGAATGACCGAAGTTAAATATCCTGAATATGATCAACTAAACAACTTGAATGATTGTTTTGTTTAGACAGGTAGATAAAATGAACTATACAATCAGCATAATGAATCAGTGTTTTACTATTCTGCAAAATACAGACTTCATGAAGAAACTTGTCAATTCAGAACACAAAATAGATACTCCATCTTGTCTGGAACTAGGAGCAGACATTTCCTCCACAATGGAATAGCAACAATTTGTCACAACCAAATCCTGGATACCTCAATCTGGTGAAAAATGGAGTTTCCATGAGTGAAATGCAAATGTGAATTAAGATAGGGCACAATGGAGTAGCTTAGAATGCAGTTCATCTTGCATAGTGTGACATCAATGCTGCAGTTAAAAGGCTAGAAATATGTAGCAGGATCAAGCCAATGATACATTCTGCATAATGTCAGATGTGGAGATGTTATTTTGCTCGAGTTATGCTAGAAATAATTAACTGAATACCTGCTTCTGAATATATGACTTCACTTTGGATTTCATCATTTCCAAGAAAATGTCCAATTGGTTCTGACTGTATATGAAGCTCGTCTGAATAGCACAAAGAATCCAACTCGTCATCTGGCCTAACAAACATAATTATCATGGTAATTACAATGATCACAGTATAAGACAATGCTAGAATCACCAGAAAATTTAGTACTTCATAGGAAGATATTGAACTGAATTATTAAATGACCTGATAGGTTATGCATTATAAAAGGATGTATGTGTCGAAGAGTAAAGAGATTTCTTACCAAGCCAATTTTTTCAAAGTTTTTGAGGAGTCCAAAAATCTTCTATTATGTTTTCTTCTGCAGTACAGAAGCTTTGATTGTGAGGAATTTATAAGTATAGATGCAACTGTATCATCAAGTGAGTTATCTCCTGTGTGGAAACTTTACTTTACTTTACTGAATTACAGTTAGAGACCATCATCAATTAGTTACAGAAGATCATCACTGAATTATGGAATGTTTTGAACTGTAATACAGCAAACAAATAAAATGTCGAGCTATTAAAT